>QAXN01000672.1:0-29710 GCA_004335795.1 Chlamydomonas sp. 3222
AAAGGCTCCCCGGCGTCATGGCACCCAGTGAAGGCTGGGCCTGCACGAAAGAGACAATGGTGAGACGGGGCGACATGGGGAGGAAACACCAGTACACAATACCTCACGCGATATCGTGTTCTCGCAATCCTTCGACCAGGAACGCCCACCCGCCCCAAGGCAAAGGTAGCGCGTCCATGTGCTCGTGACATGTAGCTGCATGTAGTGTCTTGCCTGGTCACACACCGTGATCCTTGGCCCATGAGACATGACTGCTGCTCCTGCCTGTAAGCAGTCTGGCGTACTGGAGCGCGGAGGGCTGGCGCTGGGTATGGGCAGGTGTGCAGCAGGGCGCATCGTGGCAAGGAGAGGGAGCAGAACAGGTGCCAAATGCAGCAAGGAATGGCAGGCATCTCGCTGCCCACCACAGTGTGTACGGCAAATGGTGCTGTTGGCCAAAAGATCAACCCATCTGAATGCCTCACGCGCCGTCTCATCCGCTGGAATGGGGCGGAGAGGCGCTCATCCATAGCGACGCGTCCAACCATCGGTTGGCCACTATCGCACACGTAACGCTCAGGCGCGGAGGCTACATCTCTTCTTCTGAGTTGAGGAGCTTGTCTGGTTTGAAGAACACAGACAGGTAAGACTAACTATAGAACAGATCCTGTTCGAGTAAAGTCTTGCACTACAGTGCGTTAGGGCCAGTATATGTACCCCTACAACAGCGCGATGGTGGGTGCATGAAAGTCTCTCATCCTTGTTGCGTGCTGGGAAGGGCACTTGGCGCTGCATGCTCTCACAAGTTATACAATACACGATGGGGTACAAGCTGGCAAGTCTTGCAGGTTGACAGGGAGATGGGAAGGTTCAATGTTATGAACCCCCATGAGTCTGGCTGCACTGATGAGGGCAGACATGTAACCTCCCCATGCTACGGCACCTGCGCACACAATTTCATACAGTACATAGACTACGTACAAAGCCTGGTACACTGCTTGCCTTCGCGGTGCAGAGCACATCGGCTGCGCTACGAGTGCACCTCCGTCCCAAACCGACATGGTAAAACGCCCTGCAAGCACTCAGTACCACCATACTATAACAGCATGTGGATGCAGCGGAAGGGCTCAGCGCTACACCGTACACGCCGCGCCGCCAGTCTCGGCCCTGCATGCTGCGCAAGGGGGTCCCGGGGGTCTCAAAGGCAAAAGTGCTCGATCATGACCTAGATACACCAGCATACATCCCGTGAATTACCCACTTCTCGGGACGCTGGAGCTTCCGTTGTGACGACGTCTGCAATCCCCACGGCCATGCCGCAGCTCCCACGGAGGCATCCGTTGCAAGTCAACACCCACCCTGTACCAAACCCTGTACCCAACATGGTGCCGTGTCACACAGGTGCAGGCCCTGCCTGCAACTGGTGGGGTAATCCACGTCTGGACGTACAGCACGCCCCTGCGTCACAGGGGTGGACCCCAGTGCACAGTCCGTTCACAGCTGTGCAACCCCTCGTCAACAGCAGCGTACCTTCAGCGTAGCAACCCTGTCGCGGTCAGTCGTGCACGTTGTGTCAAGGGTTAAGCGGAGGCACGAGCGCAAGCTTGGTCATGGCCCCAACGCCTGATGCAATCATCAAGTCCTGTGTGCGGCCGCAAGTCCGCGTGTGACGCCGCGGTATATTTATATTGTGGTACCAGTATTCCAGGCGCGCGCTCAATGAGCGCGTGGGGTTGGTCTGCTTGCTTCTTCGCGATGATCCCGCTGCTCACGTCACCAGGCACCCACAGCAAGTCTAAGAGAATGCATCGAGCCTTCCTGTTCGCATTCACGCTCCTGCCGCAAGCGATGGGTCTTGTCGACCAGTGTGCGCTTGAGTTCAGGAGCAGCTCTCACGTAGAAGCTCTCACGTAAGAGAGTCCTCCGAGAATTTGCTTTCCGCTAGTACGTTTGTGGACAATGACCACAGCACGCTTTGCATCGGTGTTGAAATCTGCTCGGGCTTGGGCCGATGTGCTGACACGTGTCAAGGAATGGCTGCGTTGCAGTGCCGCAGTTATGCCCAAAAAGTTCGAGTACTCCCACGGCAGGCTGAACAGCGGTCGAGCGGTGTATGTGAAAGGTGCAGCAGTCTGCGGGCAGTCGCAGCGTATGCAAATGCCCCTACAGAACCGTGCACTCGTGCTCGGCTGGTCATGCCAAGAGTCCTGAACCCCCTTCCCGCCTTCTCTGTGCCGCTGCGCGCTCACCTTTCGGAGGGCTCCATCAAAGACACCTCAGTTCCCGTACGCATTAACGCGATTATTGTTACATCTTACCGTATACGACAAGGATGCCAGCACGTGCATTACAAAGCTTGTTTGCCTCCCCTGCTCCGAACCAGATCCGGACGCCAACCACTGCCACCTCGGCGTGCCGCCAGAACGACAACCGAGAGCGCCAGATGCCACCAGGGAGTATAATGATGATAGGATGACGGACCCACAGCCCCAGCCCCAGCCAACGATGCCCCCCCTAACTCGATATGCCCATGCAGAAGCGGAAGCCACCACACCGCCACCGTCACCATTTATCTCGGAACCCGAGCACCGCCCCATGTCATCCCCTTGCCTAACGCCCCCAAACACAGAACGCCGCCTTATTGCCCCCATGAACGTAAATTGCAGTCGCTCCGCAGCCATACACCGGCATACACCTTCGCTTAAGGCACATCGTACACCAAAGCCGCCGTCCGCAGTCCAGCCATCCATGAGCCCCAGCCTCCTCCCTGACACGTGGCAGGACAGCCGCCACGCTGCCAAGCACGTGCGCCCCTGAGCCACACGGACTTGCTGCCAGAGCACGCAAAAGCCAGACAGCCATCAGCTGGCATTGCGCGAGTCCACATGCCTGCCAGCCCAGGCCAAAGGGGTGCCAGCAGCTACATACCCGACCCACGCACTGCGACACGTGTCTGCGCCTTTTCTGCCATTCCGCACGCCGCCTGCCTATGCAGTATGCACTCCTTCCAGTCCACGTACGCGCCTGCTCCATTTGGTGCAGCCGAGCCTGTATATTACTCTGCAACTGCCGTCTCCAACGTCAACTACTTACACTGCACAAGTAATCAGCAACACTACTGCAAGCCTGACCTCCTTCCTAGCTGCACGTCGATAACCGTTAATGGTCGGTCGGCCACACGCGATCGCAACGCCAGCCCCCGCAGCATGGCGGGGGCCACGCACGGGCACACGTGGCACGTGGCATGTGGCACGCGGTAGAGTCATCCCCCACACCACCTTGACGCACGGGCACTACGAACAGCATAGCCTACCACACCGTACGTGCACACCTACCAAAGGCCTTCCTGTTGCTATTCTGCCGATTCAGACAGCATGGTACTACCATCACTTCGTCTCAACGGTGTGCCCCAACTGCAGCAACACTGCCAAAAAAAACGTATTCTGTTAAACGACTACCGTCACGCTGTCGCCAACCACCAACTGCCCTCCAGCCTGCAAAGATCAATCGACGGCGCACAGCCATGCCTTCAAGCACGAACGTGCGGTATTGGAATTCTATTATCGAGGGGACAGCGCGAAACGCAACGGCGTGCAAGGACGTCCGCCACGGACATAAATCGTCAAAGGGGCCTTTCGTTCATGTGGGGTACGGCACTGTTGCAAACCTACCAAAGTGGGCACATGGCACTTCTCAAACCTTTCTCTAGGTAACATACTCGACGCGAAACTGCAGGAGAAACCGGCCAGAACCGATCTGCTCAACCAGCCCTCGCTGTTGCACACACGCGGGTGTCCGAATACCACCCCCACCCCCACCTCCTCAACGACGCGGAAATCAACCGATGTTGTCGCACCGCCATGCCAGTAAGGAGCCCCCCGCCCCACCAATGCGTTCGTACCGTGAACAAGACAGCGTCACCGTACGGGCACGTGCCATCACACAACCACTGCATTGTCGCCCGCAAACCAGCAGTGCGTCGGCGCACCACACACCCACAGTACACACCCCTCTCCTTTGCATGCGACCAAACCCTACCCGCCTACACTGGTAGCAACAAAAGTCTCGCGTCCGTCGTTCGCCACCAGTACGGAACAGACGCACAGACTATGCATAGCCGCACTCCCACCTATCCGCGCCCGCACTTCATACATGCACCAATCGCGTTGCGCAGGTCTCAATGAACGAAAGCAACCCCTCCCCCTCCACATGCAACTGCCCGCTCGGTCCCGTCTCAGCGCACTACCCCTACGAGTTGACCCCCCGACCTGCCAACAAGCAAATGCAGCAAATCAGCTGCGACCATGTATCAGCATGAGCACGGACGACACTTGCATGCTCCTTGCATGGACAGCCACATCCGAACAGCAAGCAAACACAGAGGCAGCCGGTGCGCGGCGACGCTAGCGCAACATCCATTCGACTGTTGCTCAACGACAAATGCAAGCGGGAGCAGCCGCAGCCGCAGCCCAGCACTGCAGAGGTCTTGGAAAACAGACGCACCGGGGAGCATCAGCCACTGTCATATTAACGGCACTGGCAAGTGCCGCAGCACAGGTAGTACACATGGCACAAGGGTAGCTTCGGCATGTAGGGCACGGGGTAGGGCAACACCTAGTGCGTTGCATCGCGCGGAAGAGGGAACTGCTCGCGGGCAACTCACCATGACCAACTGAACCGGCAGCAACTGGTGCCAACTGCAGCCTCCCCTCATACCAGCTCGTCGCCCTCCTGGCCCACCTCACAGCCGCTTGGTGGTCATGCTCATGTCCACAACACTGCCGGGATGCAAGGGACCCTGCGATCCCTGCTTCATTTGCGCCACATACAATGCACAGCCAGGGGGTACCGGTATCTCCCTACGCCACCCAACACCACACCCTGCTCCCTCACCACGGCCGCAGCATGCCCCCAACAGCCACTTGCCGGTACTTCGTCCGGCGCGCACGTGACTAGGACGCACGGCAATGCGGGCCCGCAGCGAGCAAACTGCGGCGCCTGCAAGCACCCCACCGCACATACGGCAATGCACCACCATCCGGCACGCGTCCGCATCCGGCATTGCACCGGTACGTCCCTGTTCGCCTTCCTCGTCCGCCGCATGCCTAAACAGCGCCAGCCGCGCACAGCGCCACCACCACCACCACCACCACCACCACAAGCAACCTAGCCTGCACGTTACTGCGTAGTCTTCGTCTCTTGCTGCATCTCACATGCGCTTCTCACCGTTGGACCTAGTACAGCCCCTGGCCAGGGCCGCCGCCGGTGCCGTACGGCATGGGCATACCGCCGCCGCCCATTCCGCCAGCATTGCCGTACAGCCCGCCCTGCAGGAACCCACCGGCGCCGCCGCCGCTGAAGCCGCCGGGGTACCCGCCGCCGCCGGCAAGGCCCGCCGCCGCCAGAGGCGAGAACGCGCCGCCGCCGCCGCCGCCGCCAGGAGCGCCGCCAAAGCCGCCGAGGGCGCCGCCGAAGCCGCCGGCGGCGCTGTACGGCGAGCCGATGCCGCCCATGATGCCGACGGCGCCGCCGCCGCCGCCGACGGTGGCCAGGCGCAGCGCCAGCTCCTGCATCTGCTTCTGGGCGGCGGCCTGTTTGGCGGTCTTGCCGCGCTTGGACAGCAGCGTGTATAGGTAGGCCGGCACGTTCTGAACGCCGTTGAGCTCCTGCGGGGGTGTACAAAGGATGGCGAGGGAGGGTTCCGTGTTCACACATTGCACGATAGGAAATGGAATCTGCACACCGTAGAGACAGGGGCCGGTTTGGCCGGGGCAAGGGTACGAGTCATAACATTGGTTTGGTGAGGACGTGTGGAAGGATAGGACACGGTCCTGGGAAAGTAGTGGATAAGCCCGGTAAGCCGCTAAGGTCCTGGGAAAACGGTAGGCCGGCACGGTGGTGGAATGCGCTGGTTAGTGCGTCAAATGGTATTGGTTCTTTCCAGGGGTTCCCCTGGTTCTTTCGCAGTCGCACGTGGGAGGCCGAGCAGCGTTCCGCGCCCACCTGTGCGCACCGCCACCGCGGCCTAGTCCACTGCAATCTGCCCGACTACCGGTACATGCCTTGTATGTACCCTCCCCACATGCTGCTACCCACCTGTGCGCACAGCTTGGACAGTCGGGTGCGCACCGCGTCGGGCAGACGGATCTCTCGGATGGTGTCCAGCACCTTGGGGTCGAAGTGCGTCCACCTGGGGGCCAGCAGCAGGCAGGGCAGGGCACCAGGCCGCGGCAGGTGGGGAACAGTTCAATGGTGGTTAGGCGGACTAGTGTTGGCGTGCGTGCAACATCAGCAGCAGCCAGGGCACCACGCAGCAGCAGGTAGGGAACAGTTTAGACGTGGTTAGGCGGACTGATGCCGGCATGCGTCCGCGCGGCACCATGGGGTTGAAGTGCGTGCGCACACCTGGGGCCCAGCAACAAGGAGCAGCAGCTGGCGTCGAGTGGATTACAGCTAGGGTTCTGAACCAATGAGACAGCGGGGCAGGCCATGACGGCACGGACGGCATCCGCACACGTGGGCCGTGACCACCAGCCCGTTCTGCACCAAGCTGTCGCCGCACCTGCTTTAGCTGGCATACCGGTACCTCAAGACACCCGCACCTCAGTCACCAGCTCCTCTATCCCGTCAGTCGATGCTCACACACGCACGCCTGATGCGCACACATCCTAATTCACACACCTCCCACCTGAGCCCCTTGTCGCTGGCCACCAGCTCGTCCAGTACGGCGATGAGGTCCGGCGTCAGCTTGCGGGCGGCGTAGCCGCGGGGGTCTGGGGTGCGCGGGAAGGACGGAGGGTGCGGCGGTGTGGGCGAGCAACAGCAGCTGATCAAGGAGCATGGTCCAGACGGGCACATGGTCCAGGGAGAGCAAACAAAAAGCTGTCGTACTGCGACGGCTGCGTGGGGCAGGACATAAGGTACGGCACCGCTTGCGGGTGTCCGCTCGCATGTGCCCAAGCACTGACGACGACGGGGGCAGGTCAGGCACGACGGCCGGGACACGAGGACGGCAGGCATTTTGTAAGACGTCTACATGATAATTCGTGCCGTGACTAGACAGCCGGAGTCAAGGGTACGGCAGGGAAGTACGGTACAGCTAACAAGGGAGCTCACCCTGCGCCCACACCATCTGCTCGTAGTGGTCAATGAGGCGGGTGGTGATGAACGCCTTCATGCGCCGCACGCCCTGAGGTGCAAGGGAAGGGAAGCAGGGAGGCGAGGTGCAGTGGTGGGACCAGGACGTACGGTGGCACAAGTCACAGGAGCCACGATGGGTCGCCTCTGGGATGGAACTGAAGGGAATCGGGTGGCCGCGCTGACGAGGGAGATGGAGGAAAGCAGGTACAGGAAGTTGGCACAGCGCTGGCATGCAGCCCAACTGGCCCCGGCGACCCCAGGCCCCACCTACCTCCAGGTTTGCGGCCGTCTCGATGGCGTGCAGCGCCGACACGGCGCAGCCCTCGCCGAACAGCAGCTGCAGCTGCAGCAGCCAGTGCCGCACACCAGCGTCAAAGTGCTCCGCCTGGATAGGGTGCCACGTGCCAGGGACGGGGGCCAATGAGGTTAAATGAGGTTCAGTGCTACGCATGCATTCTGTTGCTTGGAATTAGACTGATCGATCGAAGTGCATTCCACGACGAGGGCCTCATCCACAGGTCGAAGTGCTCCGCCTGGAAAAATGACGAGGACGCACACGAGTCCCAGGGTGGGGCAGGAGGGTCACAGGCGACGCAACTGGCCCATTGGCTTTCGGCCTTCGGAAGCAGCAGGAGCACGAAGGTCAAGGGTTGCAAACAGCAACGAGTCTACCAGCGTCGCAGGACAGGGGGGTGCCCCCCTTGTGGCCCACCTTGATGTGCGGGCCACACGTGTCCAGCACGCTCTGGATCTTCTCCCTCACGAGCGGACTCAGCTCCTCGAACATGAGGCAGCTGTAGCCCGTGCCCATGGGGTCCGTGCCCTGCAGCCCCAGCAGCATGCCGGCGGCGGCGGTCGACGAGCCGACGGCGGCGGCGCCGCCAACGGTGCCGGGACCAGCGGCGGCGGCGCCGCCCATGAGGGCGTGGAAGGCGTCAAGGCCACTGGCGGCGGCGCCGCCACCACCCGCCGCCAGGTCGCCGCTGAGCAGTCGGTCGCCGAGCAGGCTGCCGAAGCCGCCGCCGATGGCGGCGGCGGCGTTGCCGGCAGGCGACGGCAAAGCCCAGGCCGGGCGGCTCGGGGTGCTGGCGGCCGAGGGCGGGGAGGGCATCGGCGGCGGCGGCGCGGGCCGGGGGCTGCCGTACAGGAAGCCGGCGGAGCCGTCGGGAGAGAAAGACACGCCGCCGCTGCCGAACTCGGTCAGGATGGACTGGCCGTTGGCGGCCCTGGCGGCGGAGGCCGGACCAGCACCGCCGTACGGGACGTCGTAGCCGCCGGGGGACGGCGGCGTGACGGGGGTGGCGGCGCCGTCGGCGGCGGAGGCGCCGGAGGTGCTGGCGGTGCCGCTGGCGCCCTGGACCTGGCCTTGGCCCTGGCCGCCGGCGCCGCCGTTGAAGTGCAGGATGGAGTTGAGTAGCTGAGGGTTCTGCTGCAGGGATGCGGCCAGCTGCGGGTGGGATCCGAGCAGGCTGATGAGCAGCGAGGGATCGGGACGCTGCTGCTGCTGCTGCTGCTGCTGTTGCTGTTGCTGCTGCTGGCCCTGCGGTCCGCCCTTTGGGTGCTGTTGCAGCTGCTGCTGAGCCTGGCGGCCGTCCAGGCCCATGAGGCTGTCGAGAGCATCGCCTCCGGGCATGGCTAGGGCCAGAGATGTGCTGCGCGCGGGTGTGGGGGGAGCGTACAGCAGACCGCCGCCCACCTGCGCGCCTGCAGCAGCAGAAGCCTTGGATGTGGCCTGCTGCAGCTGCTGCAGGTGCAGCTGCTCGGGAGCCGACAGCGTGCGAATGTTGGGCCGGGCAGCTCCACCACCTCCTGGGGACTGCCGCGGCGGCGGCGGTGGCGGCGGCGGCATGTGCGCGTGTTGGCCGCTGTACGGCAGGCTGTACGGCAGTTGCATCTCTGCCGCCGGGGTGGAGGCGGCGGCGGCTGCGCTGGAGCCGCCAGGGGAGCCCTTGGCCGGGGTGGCGGGCAGGCTGCCGCTGCCGTTGGCGGCGAGGCCGTTGGCGGCGGCGGCGGCGGCGGCGGCCGGCGTGGCCGTCAGGGGGGTGACGTTGGCGGCGGCGGCCGCCACGGATCCGGCGATGACGCTGGTGACGTCGCCCAGGAGTTCCGCCCAGCTGGGGTGGGAGTCCACCTTGTACAGCACGTCGGCAGCCACCTGGGAGCAAGGGGGACGAGTTCAGGCTTTACGGTGGATGGGGGAGTCAAGATCGGTTGTAGGAGGTTACCAATGCCATTAAAACGGGAGGCGTGGGCCCAGCGTTGTAGCTTGCCTTGGTGCCTCGCCGCGAGGGTGTGGGTAAGGGTGGCAACTGCCGTTGCAGGCACGTACGAAGAGCAGGGGGGTCCGACAGCGCAGCTCTATCTCAGCGCGCTTCTAGGCTGGACATACTGCAAAGTCTCAATGAAGCAGGGGCGCTCCGTCCCCTGCTTGCGAGCAGACAACGCCTGTGCGCTGTCTGCTGTGGCGGCTCAGCTGCTCCCAAACTGGGCCCTTATGCCCAGGGCGGGACTGGGCGCGGACGGCGCAGGGGTCGAGCAAAAAGCATCGGTGGCACGCGCAATACCGGTAGTGTCCTTTGGGACGGGACGCTGTACCCACCTCAAGGTTCAGCACGCCCAGGAGCACCTCACGAAGCATGTCCTGTGGGCCGCCGACGACAAGGGTTTGGGCTCAACGAAAATGGACTGCTCCGCGGCGCAATGCCCGCGCGCTTGCATTCCTATAAGCTCTCAGCCACCAGGACTGTGTATGTGGCTGATAGCTCGCCGCTGCCTTCGCGCTTGAAAACAACAAACGGCCGAGGGTTCAGGTAGGGCTGTCCAACGGTGCGCAGCAAGCGGAGGCGCCCCCAGGCAAAGCTTGTACAGGGCTTGACAATTGCTCGTGCTCATACTGCAAGTGCGGCACTCCCAGCGTGCCGAAAATATACGAGGACCGCCGGCAAAACGCCAGCCAAGGCGTTCGCGCCGCGAAGAGCGCGCGGCCACCGTTACATGGCGTGATTCCTTCTACCAGACGCTGGGTTAAGAAACGCGAACTAAAGACTTGTGCAGCATGACCTGCGAGCCAGAAACCCAGCGCGCCTACCCTCATAGTCGAACGGCAAGCGTCCGCCACGCGAGTAGCAACGTCCGACACGCAGAAGTAGCCGCCTGGCGATGTAGGATCGTTGCTGCTTGCAGCAGAAGAGACGGAAGACCTCTTTGGGACTGGCTGGCATAAGTTTGAGGCCGCAGAGTGCTGATATTCCGGATCTGCCGCGCTTTCCACTCTTGCCACGTCCTTGTAATCAAGCTCGCCAGCAGAAGTACTGGCATTGAAGGCCTCAAGCGTTGGAGGCACGGCGGCAGATTCGCTGCACACTAGGTGCGAGGCCAGGCCTGCCTCGGGCGCTCCGCCGCCGGTGGACCGCGCGCTCCCGACTCCGCTGTTGCTGCTATTGCTACCGCCGCACGGTGCTGTCGACTGATCATGCACGAGATCACGCTCCATGCTCTGGGACTTCATGGGAAGGGAAGCCTTCTGAGGCGCGTCAAGAAAGCCGAGCATCTCCCCCTGGATGTCGCGGTCCCAGGTGCCCGCGTCGTCATCAGCGGCGACAGGGTTCTTGCAGTTGTTCTTGGAATAGTCTCCGTCCATGCCTATAGATGGGCAGGGTGAAGGGCGAAACCGGCGTTACCCTGACGACGCGACGGGGTCTCGTTAAGGTGCGCGCGGCTGAAGGCCAACCTTGGACGGCCCAGCGCCCCATGTTTGGGACGAATATTTGTATAACAATACCCAATGTTCACCTTGACAGCGCTTCCCTCCAGAAGAAATCTTTATACGCGGCGGGAGGCTGCCTGCGCGAGCGACGCGACAGGGGCGAAAGACCCTAACCTAGGGTTGCTATTTGATTGACACTGCTGCACGCATGTATATAGCTAAATATTATCTTTCTATTAACCTACCTGAAAGGCCCGTCTGAGCCGTTATGTAGGCGGGCAGACATCGACGGTTGAGCCTGGCGTCCTTGATCCCGAGGTTGACCGGCCCGAGACACACACATCGGCCGCTCCGAGGAACTCCAAGGTTCTCATACCTCAGGTACAAGTGGATAGAAGGGGCTCTTCGTAAACGCAGTGTATGCTGCAACTGTTCCGCGGGTGTTGCGGCAAATTGCGGCGGGTGCGAAAAAAAGTGCCGACGCTTTCCTGATCAAGGTGCCTCACACAAGTTGTCCGTGTTGAGGTGTTGTAGCGTTCTGCGCGACGTACCCGAGGACGTTGGATAAGATCAGATTGCCTCCCAACTAGGCCACCGCAACAGCAGTTGTGCGGCGTCCGTAGAGCCCAACGTGTGTAGCACGCTGCGCTGTGGCTGCTGCCTCGAGGTTTTGCATAGATCGGCATTTCCTCTTACGGGCATTAAGCGCACCGCGAATGCGTTACAACCGTGTCAGTTGCACGCTCCACCGCCAGCCTCTTTCAGCCAGCCGCCCGCTTGCTTGGCCCGCACGGACCGCCGTTTACCGCCCATCGTCCCTCCCGCCTCGTTCGCGGGCCCCTCGGCCTCCCCGCTCCTCTCTCCCGCCCTCCCTGCCGCCGCCCTCCGCCTTGTCCTTGCCCTTGCCGCCCCCGCCGTCCGCAAAGCCGCTATCCAGCTTGCACACGTCCTCGTATTCGAACCACTCCTCCCTGCCCTTGCTGGGCCCGTCAGTGAGCTTGACCTGGGTGCGGTGGGCAGGACACGTGCTGTAAGTGCAGTGTCCACGTGCGCTTGGCGTGAGCGGAAGGCGCCCATAGCGTCGCAGCCTCACTCCTCCAGTCCTCCTCCTGAGCAAGTGCTTGTTAGCAACGGGGACGGCGTAATCCCCAGGCGCTGTACCCAGTGGTGTTTGCTGTGCGGCTGTTCCATGCCACACTGACACGCCCCCTTCAGCAGGTGGGGCCCCACAACGCCCCCTTCCGCGAAAGACTGGTGAAGATCGCACTACGCTGCCCCGTCCACAGCGCATCAGGGCATCGCATGAAAGGCCCCGCCCACCCCTGCCGGCCGAATGCTTCCCTTTTGCCGCTTTGCGGTTGCCCCTGCCGACCCCTGAATTGCCTGGTCCCTTGCCCCCCTGCCCCCCCTTGCCCCACCTGCGCCTGGTACTTGGCCGTGTCGATGGACACCAGCGTGCCCCTGCGACCAGGGACAGGGGTAACAGGGACATGGCATTGTGCCAACAAACAATGGTTGACAACCCATCGTACCAGCGTGCCCCTGCGCTCTGGGTCAGGGATATCAGGCAAGGGGATCGTGAAAGGAAAGCCACACGACAGCGGAGTTGCCATCCGTATTGTTGTATTGGTTGTCCTAGTGCAAGCATACCGCAGCCCTAGGTTGCCAGGCAGTCCCTGCGCACGTGGACAGATGTAGCGACGGGCGGCGTGTAGCGGCGACGTGTAGCGGCGGGCGGAATGGGTTCGACGGCAACATGTGGAGCGCCAGCGTAGGCGCGCAAGCTGCACAGACTGCGCCCGACGCATTGGACGTGGGGATCCAATGCAAGCACGTCCCTCTCCCACGTCAGGTACGGAGGTACCACATGAACATCAGGGGGCTCACGGCAGCGGCCATGCACATGAGCAGCTAGGGCACAGCTTGGGCGCAGCTTGGGGGCAGCTAGGGCCCAGCTAGGGCCACACCTACACTCCGGCTGGCCAATGCTAGCCCTTAACCCATGCTCACCAGCACCACCTGTGCCTCACCAGCAGCCGTCCACCTGAGGCTCCTGTACAGCTTGCTGCCCACCTGCAACCTGGGTCCACTCACCGTGTCCCATAACCCACACGCCCTTACCCACCTGTACCCCCTGTGCGCCCTGTTGCAACCCGCCTCCACCTCTCGTGACCCACCCCCACCCATATGTCCCTACCCACCTGCAACCCCTGTGCGCCCCGTTGACCACCTGCGACCCGCCTCCACCTCTTGTAAGCCACCCATAAGCACACCCCCACCCACACGCCCTACCCACCTGCACCCCCTGTGCGCCCCGTTGACCACCAGCACGGCGCCCCCCGGAGAGGGAATGACCGTCTCCAGCTGCGCCTGGTCCACCCGCACCACGTCCCCGCCGTCCAGCATGGCCACCTCGCCCACGTAGCGGTCCACCACGCGCTCCACCACGCCCTGAGTGCGGGGCGGAGGGGGCCAGGGTGCAGGGAATGTGTGTGTTGTCCAGCAACATGCCGTTCACTCGGGCATGGCCACTCGCCCACGTAGCGGTCTGTGACCCGCTCAAGGTTGTGCGTGGATTGCGCGGACGGCTGGACAAGGAGCTACACGTGCGACGGGAGGATATGCGAAGGGGAGGAGAGCTGTGCACCTGTGTTCCGTGCTGCTTGCGACGCTCGCACGTACTGCTTGGCCCTGCGCACCTTCTGCTTGTAGAACCCGTGCTCCTTGAGCTCCTTGGCCATCACCTTGACCACGATGCCGGGGGCCAGCCTGGGGGGTTGGGAGGCACGCAGGCAAGGGGACGGCAAGAGGAGGAGTGGGGCGGTTGGGCGGTAGAAAGGTATGTGACAATCAACGCGGCCATGACAAGATGAAAATTGACATCCCAGCCCCGTTACTAGTTCAGGTGTTTTCGGGTGACAGCCTGGGGGCGGAGCGAGTGCCGTTCCGTCATATATACGGGACCATGCGCAGCGAGGACGGCACGCGTGCAAGCCGGGAGTGCTGTGGGGGCCGAGTCGTGGGATGGGAGAGGTGGTGGGGCGGCTTAGGTGATGATGGGCGCACACCGCACATCGCCCCAAGGCGTCGCCAGAGAGCTAAGGACTAGCCGTTATATTGCACTTGACGAAGGCACCACTCAGTGCCAGGCTGGAAGACTCCCCACCCCGGCCGAGGTAGCCAACCGGCGTCAAAGTGTATGAATGCTGTTCACACACGCACGCAGCTGCTTGCCTCCGCCTTGGAGTGCTCTACCCACCAGTAGTCTAGCCGCTTGCCGCTGGGGGCCTGAGCGGTGGCCTTGGCCCGCAGCTCGGCCTGAGGGGCAGGGGTGGCACCGGTGCGGTAGGTGGGTTAACGTGCAAAACATCGTCGGGGAGATGCGCTGGGTGTTGGGCAGCTAGGGATCCGCGACGGGCGAGGTGTGGGGAAAGCAGTGTGCGGCGGCACTTGAGTGCCCGTCACTGCCTGCGTCCTCAACACGGATGGGAGCACAGCATTGCGATAGGGGTGACGCAGCTTAGGCGGGGGGCAATGTAGTACCAAGCGGCATGCCACAGCGCCGTACAGCGCCGTACCAACACCAACGTGCTGTCCGTACCTGCATCAGCTCGTCCAGCTTGCTGCGCTTGGCGGGCGGCGCTCCGGAACCGCCCCCGGACCCTCCTCTCCCGCTGCCGCTGGGGCCCTCTGCGGGGGTGATACCGAACAGACGAGGCGGAGAGCTTCACGGCACATGGCTCAGTCGCACACACACGCGTCTGGAGAAGCTTGGCTAGGGGCTGGCGGCGCAAGGCTGTGGCCCTACGTACGGTAAACGCCATCCGTACGGTTATCTGTTGCAGTACGACCGACCCTAGACGGCGTTTTACCCCAGCCACCCTCAACCTAAGTCCCACAGCAATGTGGCAAGCGGAGTTCCATTGAGATGCTGCCACTGCGCCTCTTATCCACCATTACCCACTGCAGCGACATGCATGTATCAGCAGGGTAACAGTCCAACCCACCATCGTCGTCCTCGTCAAAGATGGCGGCCGGGGCGGCAGCCGCGTGCCGTGCCGCCACCGCCGTTGGCCGTGCCGCTAGCGCGGGGGCGCCGGCCGCCAGGCTGATGCCTAGCTTGATGGGGCCCTGCATCGGGGCACAGCCAGGTACCGCGATATCAGGTAGCCTTGAAACTGCGGCTTACCACCGTGCAGCAACTCAGTGAGCTGCACGAGTACGGACCGGACAAGGCCATCCCTGACCTCCGCAACGCCCAGCGCCCACCGGTACCACGCACCAAGGATGCTACACAGCACACACACACATCCAAGAAGCCGCGATTCTTGTTCCAATACTCCCTTTTTTTAAACCAACCGTCGCGTCGCACCAACGGGGTGCCTCTGCAGCCCCGTCCGCCCAACACGACGCCTGTCCCCACCCACCCCTTCCTTGTACCACTGCAGCTCATGCGCCGCCTGCGGCCTTAATACACAGCCCGACGTAACACACAAGGACCACCCGGATCCCGACCCATGGGCCCCCTTGCCCACCCCCCGCCCACCCACCCACCTCGTTCTCGTCCCGCTGCAGCTCGTGCGCCGCCTCGTCCTCCTCGTCCTCAGACGGCAGACCAGCCTCGCGCCGGGCGCGCTTGGCACGCTCGATCTGCATGGGTGCGTGGCACAGGGCAGGCGGCAGTGAGGCAGGCGGGGCACGTGGCCGGGGACCCCCCTGGCGCCATGCTTGCGAAGGGGGGAAGGGGAAGGGGTGGCGCCAGCTGCTGTGTGCGGAAGGTCAGGCAGCGATGGCATGCGGGCTTGCTGTTGCAGCGGGGTCAACCCATGCGCGCCCATCCACTGGCTCCCGCTGCACCGCCTCACGCACCGCCCCTCCGCGCCCAACAGCAGCCACTGGGACCCAAAGCACAACACATAACGTATGCCACTCCACACCGCCGCCAACCTCACACAGCGTGGCGCCACCGTCTGCTGCAGTGCCGCAGTGCGCCACCCCTCGTCATGCGCACCACCAGCACCACCCAGAACGGACGGCACGGTACGCAAAGCCCTTGCACACGCTCCCAATCCCGCACGCCTCCCCCGGCCCCACACCTGCTCCTGCAGCGCCGCCATGTGCCGCTCCTCGTCCTCGCGCTCCGCCTCGCTGCGCTTCGCACGCCGCTCCTCCTCCAGCTCCTTGCCGGGGTCCTACGCGCAGGGGTGAGGTGGGGGCAAGAAGGGTCGTGCGACCAGGGCCTGATCGCTAATGAGGCATGGACGGAATCGCGTATCCGCAAGCCGTGACCAGGCGGCATTAAGGGGCAGTAAGGGGACGCGCGTACAACGAAGAGCAGAGCTTGCGACTGGACAGTATATGCGGGCTGATTGCGGAAAGCTCTGACCGGCATCCTCCGGACCGTTGCACAGTGCTGGGGCCCAGACGTGTAGCCGAAGGCGGCGGCCCCGCCAATAGGTCGTCTGTGCGTTGGCATCAAGGCCGGAGTACTGCGGAGGTGGCTGCTGCGCCGTGGGGCCGTCCCGTCTGTTCCTGCTGGTGGCTAGGGCGGTAGGGCCTTGCCGCGAGGCGTGTCTACTCCCAGAAGGCGCAGGAGCGGCCACCGCCTCCAGCAGACGCGCACGAGACACGGACACCCGTACCCCTCGCCCTCCACTTTGCACAGCGGTACCCGCGCCACTGCAAGAGGTCCGCAACTGCATGCTTGCGCGGATGCCTGTGCTGCGCCGCTGCGTCGTGCCGTACCCGCCTCAGCTCAGTTCCTGCCCCTGCCGGAAGGATCCATCTCACTACCCCTTTACCCTCAACCCTTACCGCTGTTGTTGTCCATGGCGCTCCTCGCCCCCCGCCCCCCACCCGCCCCTCCCCCCCCGGCTTTCGCACTGTGGCCGCCCGCTGGCCGCACCTTCTGTATGAGCGTGATGTACCAGCCCTTCTCCGTCTCCTCCACCTTGCACTGGCCTGGCAGGGGATGGGTGGGGTTCGGCGCGTGTGCATGCAGCATGCGGCAGGAGATGCATTGCAAACGTGCGGCGGCGTATTGATCGTCAACAAATTGCTCACGTGCCAGGGAGTGAGATAGTGCTCCCAAGCGTAATGGACTTACTGTGGCGGCACCGCATAGCTCTCAGGGGCGCGTCACGCACAAACGGCGACAAGGGTTGGAGTCCCACACACCCGCGAAAAGGCAGGCTCCCGCGATCCTACGGCGCTCGTCCTGCCTCCCTGCCCCCTTCCCTGCCCAGACGTCCGTGTGGCCTTGATGCGCACACGCTGCACAACTTGCCCCGCCCCTTACCACCCCGGCCCCGCACCCTTGTTCCCCGCCCCTCACTTACTGCCGCCCCGGCCCCCTTACCCTCGCCCCTCACCTGTTTTCCCCAGGTACTTGACGAACTCGGTGAGGGTGAGCCACTTGGTGGAGTTCATGTGGACGTGGTGCCGGTCGTTAATGTACTCGTTGTACACGTTCTTGGCCAGCACGCGGGAAAACGGGTGCCTGCAAAAGTTTTTTTGAGGGGGGAGAAAGGAGTGGAGGTTGCTGGAGGAAGGATGATACCACCCAACGGGTGGGGTTACAGTGTGTGGGTACCTGCTGGGGCTGTCGCGCTAGGCAGGCGGAGCAGAGCGACGGACGGCTGCAGCACCGTGAGCGCTGTGGTGTTGGATACACCACGAGACGTGCAGCGGGTGCTGTTTGCCGTGGGGTCCGGCTAGGTCGCTGTGCTGCAAGGCGGCCACCAGCGCCCACGCCCCTGGTCCCCCCCACCCCTCCGCACAGCGCTGATCATGCAGCGCACCAACCTCCCCCTCCCCCACCCCGCATGAAATGTGTGCCCGGTGTGCCGGGTACTCACGCCCTGCGGAGGTGCTCCATGAAGGCCGCTTCAAACTCCTCCGAGTAGCCTTCCACGATGCGCTGTGGGTTCATGCCGAACAGCTCCATCTGTCGCCGGTGGCTCTCACTGGTTTGGTGGCACTTGAAGCCATTTTCGTCGCGACATTGTTTTTGACACAGTTGGCAGTACCAGCGGAGCTTCTGTAGGCCCTTCGCCTTAATGCGGTTGGCGATCTGCGCAGCGCACGCGAACCGCGTCCCATCAGCTCATGCAATAGCATGACATAGTTATAAAAGTATGCTCAAGTTCATTGCTATGCCAATTGACCCAGTTCCTAGACTGCCGCACACACGTCATGTTGTGGCGCTGGCTCACCGCCTTTGGCGTAAGGAAATCGTTCTTTCCCATAGCTCGCTATGCCTTAAATGCCTAGGCTAGCATGTCTGGGTGGGGGTAGGTTGGATTATCGCTGCTGAAGGGCCACGAGCGTAAACCCTAGCCGTGGAACTGCCAAGGTGTGTTGTGGGCCGGTACATATGCCAGGGGGCACTCGACAATGCCGCGGGGGTGAACAGGGGGATCACAGGTGGATTGGGACCCAGTTTGGGGGACGAACGGCGCCCGTACGGGGGTCGCGGGGCTTAGAAACAAACGTCACCTCCTTACTGAAGGCACCACAACAATAAATTCTCAGGTCGCATTATTTAGTATCAACATCGCCTAGGTGACAACTGTTGTCCTTCGACGCAAACTCCATCGCGCAGAAAAGTCAGCACCAGCCGAGACAGCCCTTTGCGGGCAGCGAAGGACAGGCGCCTGGAGCAATGGCGGAAATAGAAAAAACGTTTGCCATCATCAAGCCCGACGCTGTTCGGGCGGGCAAGGCGGAAGAAATCATGCAGCTAATTGAGCTGAATGGATTCACTATCATTGCAAAACAAAAGATGCAGGTAAGCACGCTGTAAGGAATACATGTACATCAAGGGCAGCCCGCGGCACTGCCCGCGGGTGTCGACATGCACACCCGTTGAGCTGTGCATGACAGAGCACCTTGTCACCTCGCTGGTTTGCACCGCTAGTAGGGTCCTTATGTCGGGCTGCAAAGTCGGGCAAAGTCGCACACAAAGGCACCTGCTGGGCCTAAATCACCTTCACCCCTGGTACGCCCCTGTGCTCGCTCCCAACCTGACCTGCAGCTGAACCGCATCCGTGCGGAGGAGTTCTATGGGGAACACAAGGGCAAGCCGTTCTTCCCCAACCTCGTTAACTTCATGACCAGCGGGCCTATCTGGGCTTTGGTCTTGGCCAAGCCAGGCGCTATCCTGGCGTGGCGTGCGCTGATGGGGCCAACGAACGTGTTCACGGCGCGTGCGGAGAAGCCCAAATGGTAGGCACGTCGATTCTTCGCTACTTGGGAATCGCTTGGATCTTGCGGCCCAGCCATTGGGGTGGGCACACAAAGCATGTGTGCACCGGTATGAGGCCAAGATGATGGTGGTGGGGGCAGGGCATGCGGTCTGCCATGCCTGCACAGCTGCCCGTACAGGCACATTGCGCCCACGTGGTGACTGACTCGCTGAGCAAGGCGACCCGCCTGCAGCGCACGTCCGCGTCCGCCTGTAGCGTACGTGTTTGTGCCACCAAACCGACCACTGCACCACACGTGCCATCATTTTCAACATCCCACCTGGTCCCAACCGCCCAACCCCCCATCCGCCTTCCTGCAGCCTGCGCGCACTGTACGGCACCGACGGCACCCAAAACGCCACCCACGGCAGCGACTCGCCGGCCAGCGCAGCCCGCGAGATCAAGTTCTTCTTCCCGCAGCTGAGCCTGGACCCCGTCAGCGAGCCCGCAGCAGCCGCCGAGTTCATCACCCACAAGCTGCAGCCCACGCTGGCGAAGGCGCTGGCCGCGCTGGCGCGCGAGAAGCCCTCGGCCGACAAGTTCGAGGCCATCACCTTCGTGGCCAACTACCTGCTGTCCAACAACCCCAACAAGCCGCGCGTGATGCTGCCCGACGAGTGGGACCCCGCCATCCTGGGCGATGACGAGGACGACGAGGACGAGTTCGTCAACGCGCGGCCGGTGCAGCGCCCTGCTGACGGCGCCGCCGCCGCCGACTTCGACGCCATGCTCGCCTCCGCCAAGGCCGGGGGGACACCCCAGCCCCCCGCGCAGGAGTTCACGTACCCGGACTCGCAGCCGGGCTCGCGCGCCGCCACGCCGCAGCCGGCGGCGCCTGCGGCGCCGCTGGAGGCCCGGCCGCCGTCAAAGCCGCCCTCCGCCAACGGCGTCCGGCCGACATCCGCCGGCCTACGACCGCCGTCAGCCAACGGCGAGGCCGCACGGCCGCCGTCCGCAAACGGCGGGGAGCCACGGCCACCCTCCGCCACCCCGGACCCACGCCCGCCCTCCGCCACCCCGGACCCACGCCCGCCCTCCGCCACCCCAGAGCCCCATCCGCCGTCGGCTACCCCGGAGCTCCGCCCGCCCTCGGCTACCCCAGCGCCCCGCCCGCCCTCCGCGACAGGTGAGGCCAGGCCGCCGTCGGCTGGCGTGCGGCCGTCCTCCGCACGGCCCACCTCCGCACGGCCCACGTCGGCCCGTCCGGCTTCTGGGTCCGCGTCTGGCCGGCCGCCGTCGGCGCAGCAGCAGCCCCCCATCCAGGAGGTGTCCGGGGACGCAGGGGAGGAGGGCGAGGTGGACCCGGCGCAGCTGGAAGAGGCTGCGACCAAGGTGCAGGCGGCGTTCCGGGGGTACCAGGCCCGCAAGGAGGTGGCGGTCATGCGCGCGGAGGCAGGCCCGTCCGGTGCAGGGGAGTCCTTCCAGCAGGAGGAGGGAGAGGCTGGCGCTGCTGCGGAGGCAGAGGCGCAGGCGGAGGCGGAGCCGTCTGGGGTAGCGGCAGAGGGGTCGGCCGCAGGGGTGGGGGTTGAGTTTGCGCCTGGGGTGACAGAGGAGATGGCGGCGCAGGCGGCGGTGCGGGTCCAGGCGCACATGCGGGGGCACCTGGCGCGGAGGCAGGTGGCGGCGTTGCGCGCGCAGCAGCAGGAGCTTGGGGGCGCTGGGGACAGCGAGGCGGCGGTTGAGGCGCAGCCGGAGGCGACGGAGGGGGAGGCGGCGGGGACGTCGGCGGAGCTGCTTGAGCTGGCGCCTGGGGTGACGGAGGAGATGGCGGCGCAGGCTGCGACTCGCGTGCAGGCGCACATGCGGGGCCACATGGCGAGGAAGCAGGTGGCGGCGCTGCGGGCGCAACAGCAGCAGGAGCCCGGGCAGGAGGAGCAGGAGGCGGCGGGCGAGGGCGAGGGCGAGGGCGCGGGCCAGGGCGAGCCGTCGGGGGTGGATGCGGGTGCGTCGTACAGCATGGGCGAGTCGGGCATGGGGGAGGCCAGCATGGCGGCTGGGGAGGAGGAGCAGGGTGAGGAGCAGGCGGCTGGGGAGGAGGCGCAGGGGGATGGTGGGGAGGGAGGGGAGGAGGGGGAGGCAGGAGCCGGGGAAGGGGAGGAGCAATGATGAGCGGCGGCAGGGAAGCTGCGAGTGCATAAGGCTGGGGGGGTTCGGTGTAGGGGTGTGGAGTTTGTGTGTCGGTGTCTTGAAGGCAAGGGACTCGCGGCGGGAGGGGAGCAGGAATTGCTGTGCGCTGGGGGAAGCTGCGAGCTGCACGGTATCTAATGCAGGCTGCATGATGGCGGCCTTGCGTGGTTGAGGTCAAGCTGCATCGGGGTTCGGGGCTGCATTCTGTATGAGAGCGCGCGACTAAACAGTAGGAGACATCAAGGGACCAACACGTGCACTGCACGATAGTTACAAATTCTCGACCTTGCTGCCCTTGTGTACAGGCGATGACTGGCAGGCATAGCGCAATGACTATAGGCGGCTGCATGGTGTAAGGTGTTGATGCGTGAAAGCGTTGTCGGTACCTCGTCAGCATACGCCGGGTACTGACACTTGGGCTGCGGCGTCTCAAGAATCCCAGCAACCCGCCCTCACTATCCCAGACTAGTGCCCATCCAACAGCTTCAGGATTATGGGGCTAGTTGGTCGCGTATGACGCCCAGTGACGACTTGGACTAAGGCACTACAGCCAGTAAGCCACTACGTAGGTACCAACGAGATGCTGCAGTGCGACATCTGCTGCTGCTCACGTGTACCCACCCAGATCGGCAGGGGTTCAACCGCATCCAACATCATGCTTTCCATAAAACAGGTTCCGCATCCTCAGCAACCAAGCTAGTGCGAGCCTTGGAGCTGTGCGGCGCTCACAAGGCGCTCTCGCAGCCCACTGAGTGGTAACTCTGGTACTGGTGCTTCATTTCAACCCCGCCAAGCTCGTGTCTTTGCGTTGATACATCAGTAGCGGAACGCCCGGAAACATGCGACCATGTACACCAACTATGTCACGTCCGTGGAAACCTCCTGGCACCCGGACGCACCCAATCACAGAGGCCATGGCGTGTAGCTTGGCCGCCCCGCTCCAGGCAGTCATCTTACCAGGGGACGCCCGGCCCCTTGCAACGGCGTACAGGTACAGTACCGCTATGCGCGGGAGTGCCATTGACATTGACAGTGTTGCCGTCAGAGGCTGACGGCCACGGTAGCCAGCGAGCACACAGGCCGCCCCGTCAGAATCACACCGTGCATGCGCTCAGTGCACCCCTCCATGCACTTGTCCGATCACTAGCATTGCCCAGCCGTGGCTTTCCGCCGCTCCGGAGTCATGCTGCGCAGCCCGCCCCCTCTACCGCCCTCTCCGCCAGCACACCTGCCCCCGCAGAGCCGCTTCCCTCCTGAGGCTATACTCTGCTGGCGCTAGCCGTTGGCCGTTGGCACGGTGTCAAGCAGGCTCCTCCGCTTTGCTAGTGGCCTTATCGCTAGGTGCGTTGGCGGTGTTGTTGTGGTGGTTCGCAGCGACGGCGTGAAAGTCGGGGAGCACGAAACCGTCGTCATCCGGTGGCGGGGACGGGGGGCGCTTGGCAGCGAAGGGGCAGGTGCGCTTGGTCCAGCCCTTGTACACCACCTGCAGGGAGGCAACGCGTGGTAGGGGTTTACCTACAGCCGTAGGGGTGTAAGACTGACTGACTGACCTATAGCCGAAAGCCTGAAGCAACGCTTGCGGCACTGACCTATAGCCGAAAGCCTGAAGCAACGCTTGCGGCACGTCCGTACGCAACAGCGTCCACAAGGGACGTAGTGTACGGGCCCTCGATCAGGCTCACGGGAAAGCCAAGGCCCACGGCGGGGTGCGGACACCTTACCTTCGGCTAACTTCTCATCAGGGTGGGACCCGTGGCTACAACAGATGCGACGCTGCTTCATTTCCCTGCCGACTAGCCCCCAGCCCGCCTCCCAGCCCGCCTCCCCACAGCGCCCACCTTCGGCGGCCACTCGTCCGGCTCAATGGGTCGGAAGAACTGCTTGGTGCTGGCCATGTACTGCTTGGCCTTGGCGCGCACCTCCGCGGGGATCTGGTGGCACTCGTCCAGCGTGTCGTTGAAGATGTCGGCGAACAGCTGCCAGTGCGTCAGGTTGAGGCCCTCGAACAGCAGGTGCAGGTGGATGAGGCGCAGGTCGGCGGACAGGCCCGGAAGCTCGTCCTGCGGGGAGATGTTTGTAATTTAATTTAGAGTTTGTGTGAAGCCCCTTCGGGGCCTCCAGGCTTTCGCCGAAGGGGCTTTGGGCCCTTCATATGTCGGCAATATATTGTGAGTACGCCGTCAATACCAAGTACCGCTCAACCACGGCACGGCTTTGATTCTGATGGGTTGAAATGAGTATGGGCGTTCGCGGAGGGCGGGAGGCTGGAGCGCAAGGAGGGGGAGTCACCGTACACGGCAATTGCAGGCGGCGGGCCGTAGGGCGTGCCGCATGCAAGCGCGGTCGCAAGCCACAGAGCCGGTGGCTTTGTGAGTCAGGGTGCAAGCGCAGTGTGCGCAGATGCGCCAGGCCAGCGTGGCGCTGCAGCATGGCGAGGAGGGCCGCAGTAGCCCACGAAGTAGCCCACGGTCAACCTGGTTGGCAACGCGTTAGACCCCTTAGGAGTTGTAGGAGCCTTCGTGCTAACAGGCGTTTGCGGTCTTCGGGACCTTAAATGAGGTCTTTGATGCCTGGCGGTTTTAACTGGCCGAGCCCCAGCCCGTGTCCCCACTCACGTCCAGCAGCTCCTGGCCCCCGAACACCAGCAGCATCAGCGCCTCCTGCTGGTGCTTCAGCTGCGGACAGCGGCAGGGGCAAAGCAGGGGCAGTCCGTCAGTACAGTGTGGACTACTGTGCGCCTACATACGCCCTTTGGCTGAGCCACGCCACCAGCATCCACCGGAGCCGCCGTGCACATGGTGCTGCTGGGCGCGTTTACCCAGCACACGCTGCGGCGCGACATCCAGTCGCGCTCTGCAAAGGAAATCCGTAAGCAAGCGTCTCCGCCAATCCCCTCCAAGCCCCCGTGCGCCCCACCTTGAACATGTCGACCTCCTCAAAGAACGGTTTCAAGCTGGGCTGGACCGTCACCTGCAAAACAGGAAGACGGGCAGGCGAACAGCAACCATGTGTTGGTACTGACCTAGCAAGCCGTGTTGATCTGCCCGTGTGTGTTGATGCTGACCTGGCAAGCCGCGCTGACCTGCTGGTGTGCGTGTCCGCGTCAAGTACCCAGGACACTGCAGCTACTCGGCACCCCTTTGCACAATCAACTACTGTACAACAGCGGCTTTGGTACGCCTCCCGCCGCAATCACCATGGTGGGGAGCAAGTACCGCAGTACGGCCGTGCGCCCAACCCGGTTGTACACCAATGGCTTAACACCGCAAGCCAGGGCTCGCGGCCTGACCGCCCATCCCGCACAGTTCGCCGTAGCCCCCCAGTGACCGCCAGTGCCATGGCGCTGTGTCAGTGGAGATGTTTATACCCAGGCGTCATCCCCATGAGGCCGGGGACGTCCCAGTCCCTGCCACTGAAGCACAACGATGTTACGTGCTGCGGGTGTGCATGCCAAGGCCCTCACCCTTCCGTAGAACTTCTCTACAAGGTACTTCATGCTGAACTCGTCGCTCCCCTTGACACGCTTGCTGGCCTGATCCTCCGCCTCAGGAGGGGGGGCCAGCGCGTTGGCCTACAAGGGTATACGGTATGTATGAAGCGCCATGCTTCCGTGCGTATGCCTTCCCATATCCGCCGCACCGACATGTCCTGTGACACAATGCTACACCCTTTGGACGGCAGCCTGATTCTCATGCCTGAAACGGGCAGCAACCGTGTGAACAAGAGGTGCGAACGGCTGTATGGAACGTCACAGCCCTCCACGGCAAAGGCGTGTGTAAACAGCACAGCCGGGGTGTTCGCCCGCCACCTCCCACCTGGAATGACACTCTGCGTGGATTGCGACGGCCAGACGGCGAGGTTGAAGCTTCACTGTCTGTGTGCTTTAGTGCTGAGCGTGGGCGCGGCGACGAGCAGCCCTTCCACGCTTCTTTCTGCAAAACCCACAGGAAGCAGCAGTTGTGTGTGAAGGTCGTGCGATACATGTTCGCGACAAACATGCGAAACTTAGCATGCACATGTCAGGCCCAATCTCCCAAGGAAGTGGCAGGTGCATCTACGGGCAGTAAGGCTAGACTTACGTCCTTGACACGCAAGGATGCCAGTCCTTCTTCGTTCGCATCCTGGCTGTCGGACTCTCCGTCAGCCATGTTGGCCTCTATCTCTGCTTACACAGGGAACAGAGCAGCCGTGCAATAGCGAGGCGTCAGACGAACACCCTGTCTTGGTCAGCGGGTAGCAACACTTGCCTCGCTTTAACGACGACCCCCGATAAGCTGGCAATGAATTAGTACCTACAATTTCAGAAACCATACCTGGCGCAAAACTGTTGATCGTTGAAGCCACAGCGGAGACGACCTCCCGCTCCGACTTCGGCTGCTCCTCTTTCTTTGCTCCATCGGCCTCCGAACGTGCTCTACTGTTATTACCTCCCATGTGATTATGGAAGATGAGTCCTCCTTCGGGAAGTGTTACAAGTCCCGGCACAGGCCCACGTCACTGCTAGAACAAGGCTGTGGGAGTTCCGGGAAGGTAAAATTTGGAGTGTTGCAGTGCTGCTAGGACTTTACGCCACGTTCGCGTTTTGGGGCGTCAGGAGCAAGTTAGAAGTTGCAAATAGTCACGTCGCACTGCTAGTGCTGGCGTGTGCTCTGGGTCCAAGGCTCTACAGAGGTCCTTTACTTCTTCCCAAGCGCAACGTTGGCGACGGGACCATGTCTTGGGCGAGACGAAACTCCCTCTGTCGTACAAGTACTACAAAGACTGCCGCACCTCTGAGCTGGCGATGCAACGTAATCATGTGCTGTTACATGCTGGCGGTAGGACACAATATTGGTTGTTGTTGCTGGTGGAAGGGGGCTTGCAGCTCACTGCACGCTGCCTCTCGCCTGAAGCGGAACTCCACAGGTGCAACCGTTGCCGCCACCCCTGCTGCCACCGCTGCTTTCGATGCAGGATTATGCCCCCAGGGTACGCACCGCAGCAGCGAATCGCCCCAACAGACACGGGTTAACTCGCAGCACTAACACGCAGCACAATTACCAAGTCAGCGGCACAGGTGGCTTCACAGCGATGCCGAGCGAAGGCAAAACCAGGCAGGGCACCATAGAGTCGGCCCTTGGATTGGGCTCCACACATGCTCCTCACCCAACACAACACCGCAGGGAACGTCACGGTTGAGCATGCAGGTTTTTTGCGCCCGTGCAGCCCGAGCTCGTGCTAATTCCCCAAAAGACTGCATCGCAGCCCAGGCAAGACTGAAAAGATGCCTGCGCTTATGAATGTCAGGCCAACAAAGCCTGCTAAACTTGCCCCAGCGGTTGCTCCTCCTGCTGTCTGAGTTGGTGCCTGGTCCAGGTGCTCACACCTGCACAACAAGCGGACTAAATATGCAGCGTGCATGCAATGAGGCCTGTACATCCTTCCACCTAGAGCGTAAATATCACTTCCATGCGCAACAATAGTAAAACGCCATTGCAATGCGCGACGCCACGCCACAAGATCAGGCACACAGACGTTCCATCGTACCGGCGGGGACAGACGCAAGACTTGATGCGGAGACAAGGAGCGCCCATCGTGGGCGCCCATGCACACATGCAAAACCAAAACACTACAAGCACAGCACAGCACCAGCAGCAGCCCGCAGGTTTTTGTCCGGATCCCAAACTGTTGGCCGCGGGGCTCAAGGCACATCCGTGGCGCGCGCGGCCGCGCGGTGTGTTAGGAGTATGAGGTGTGTTTGTGTGCTGTTGGGCCGCCAGGGGACTGCCGTAACACCTTGGCAACCCCGGAATGCGAATTGCGCCCGCCTCGCAAGCCAACTAAATTCACAACCCCTGCGGTCAAAGGAAACAACAACCTATTTGTCCTCCTCCTGCACACGTACTCGCATCTAAACCATCCGCAACAAGGGAACTCCCCTGATCCGCAGCCCCTCGCATTACCCAACCACCAGCTGCATGTACACAAACTGCGCCCTCACCACCACACCGCCCACCAGCACGAGCATGCACAACGCAGCTTCCTCCCTGCGCACAAGCTATAAGCCATCACACTGCTAAGCCACCATCTGCAAGCCTCAACACGATAAGCTCCACACGACAAGCACCTTGCGCTTGCGCGCCAGGCCCTCAGGACTGCGCCCAAGGCCTGGCGCCCTGCTCCCTCGCAGGGTCAACTGCTAACCCCACACCAGGGGCCGGTGCGGGGGCCGCGTACTGCCCCCCTGCATACGGCTCCTCTGCGCTAACCTCCCCGCTGGACCCCGCATGGCCCCCCGAGTCGATCGGCCCTGACACGCCAGCCGCCACAGCCGGCGGCGCACCTCCGCCGCTGTGCCCGTTCTCGCTGCCCGACTCGGTTGGCGTTTGGTCGGCGGCGCCAACGCCGGCGCCCGCTGGCGCGCCCGCCGCAATCGCACTGATGTTGATGACGGTTGGGCGGGCGGCGATCTCGTCCTTGGAGACGGCCCACTTCTTGCGGCGGTGCCACACCAGCAGCAGCAGGGCCAGCAGTGCGAGGAGGAAAAAGCCCACCACGAGGCACACAATGATGGCGATCTGGGCGTTGGTGAGGCTGCTGCTGCTGGTGTTGGGCGGAAGGGAGCGGTCCTGCCATGAGATAATGTCGGGCGGCGGCGGCACGTTGCCCTGCGTGCTGCCCTGCGGCGGCGGCGGCGCGTACGAGTACATCGGCTGTACGACGCCCTGCTGGCAGCCGTACGTGGACGAGAGGAGCTGTACGACGGCGGAGTTGGGAAGCTGGTCGGACAGCATGTTCTGCGCGAAGATGTCCTGCATGGCGACCGGCCCGGCGACGGTGAAGGAAAAGGTGGCGTAGCCTTGCGCGTAGGGCACCAGGGCTAGGGTGAGGGAGCCCGCGTGCAGGTAAGTGCCCGGCGTGGGCGCGATGCGGCGGGTGTTGGTGACCTCGGACAGGGCCCCGGGGCTGAGCAGCACGCGGAGCCAGGCGGGGCGCTGAAGGGCGTCGTACCACGCCCTGCAGTCCTCCTGCAGAGCGCGAGGAGGTGTGGGAAAGCACGGGGAGAGGGTTGCCCAGGGCAGGCAGCGGCACAGAACCGAGCGGCGTGTCAGTCACGCAACTTCATGCTACCTTGCTGTTGGTGATTCGGCGCAGTTGGTTGCCTAGGGTGGGACAACATCGGCTACGAGGCATGCACAACCCCAGACATAAGTTGCAACTTACACTGCAAGCAAAGCCTACTGTGCGGCCGGGAAATTTAGGGAGACCCAATCCGTTCAACAGTACTGAACCAGACTAAGCACCGCTTCGCAAGCTCCATGGCCAGCAAAAAGCGCGAGTGGAGGGAATCCCCTACCCTTGGCAAACACCCCCAGCTGCC
Source organism: Chlamydomonas sp. 3222 (assembly GCA_004335795.1). Taxonomy (NCBI): domain Eukaryota; kingdom Viridiplantae; phylum Chlorophyta; class Chlorophyceae; order Chlamydomonadales; family Chlamydomonadaceae; genus Chlamydomonas; species Chlamydomonas sp. 3222. The sequence goes on from QAXN01000672.1 coordinate 28,559, forward strand.
TACACACCTGATCCGTGTTGGCGTACACGCGGACGGTGGTGGTGGTGGAGTTGGTGGCGTTGCTGTACACCAGCGTCACGGTGGTATTAAGACACGTGTCGCGGCCGAAGAGGGCGGCACCGTTGGCCACGACGTCGGGCTGCACGCCAGCCCGGCACGTGTCGGACACGTTGAGCATTGTGGGGCTGGTGGGACCCGCCGTGCGACCGGACAGGGTCGTCTGGAAGGTGCTGTTGCCGCTCCACACGTACATCATCGTGGGGCTCTGCGCCTGCAGCAGGGCCCTGGCGGCGGCTGCCGTACGGAGGTTCTGCAGCAGATGACGGCGGCCACCGCCGGTGACGGGCGACCGCTTGGGCAGCTCAATGACGTACAGCATGGATTCGCCGGGCCGAAGGAGGTCGTACACGGTGACCTGAAAGGGCAAGTGGAGCAAGTGAGGGTGGTGGAGCTGTCGTTCAACAAATGTCAGGGCTTGGAAAAGACACACTGCAAGGAGCTAATAATATGCAAGACTCAACATCCCGCCAGCCGTGTGGTTGCTGTCAGTGCAGATACAGTTAGGTGACAAATTCAAGACACCGCCTCTCACCGACGGCGGGCTGGACAGCGGGTCGATGGTCTTGTTCACCGGCTGCCTCTCGGGTGCGGTGGTGGTCTTCCACACCTCGGCACGTGACATGTCGACCTCCTGCGCAAACTGCGGGCTGGCCCTGTAGTTCCAACCGTTGGACGCCCGGCACAAGCGACCCACAGGACAGTCGGGCTGCGAGGGCACGGCCACCAGCACCGTGCAGACCACGTGTGTCGCATTCTCTGTCGTACTCCACTCCTCCAGCTGTACCGCGGTGCCGTTCCAATCCCGCATGTCGGTCGGGAAACCAGGGATGGGGTAGTCGTACGGTGGGGAAGGCGGCGGGGACGGCGGCAGTGGGCTGGGAGAGACCGGCAGAGGCGGTTGGGTGGGCGGAGGGTACACAGGGGGCGGGGATGCCGGCGGCTGGCCAGGTGGCAGCGGGCTGGGCGGCGGGGCATACCCGGGGCAGTACGGCAGGCGGTACTGCACGGCACCGGTACTGCTGGTCAGCTCGGCGTACGTGTCCCCGGGGGTGTAGCACTCCGACGGGAAGTCCAGGAAGCCTGCCAGCGCAC
>QAXN01000673.1:0-11137 GCA_004335795.1 Chlamydomonas sp. 3222
AGGGACGACGGCGCGGTGTGGTTGCCGGTGCTCCGTTTGCGATAGCCCACATGTGCTCAAGGCGACACGTGTCACCTGCGTGTCACGTTCCTCCGTGGTTGACAGTTGCGTGCGTGGCGCATGCGTGGCTGTTCGGGGATGGACGTGTGTCACACGTTGCACCCCTGTTACACGCTCATGCATAAACACTTGCAAGTGCATATCAGGCATATACGGTACAGGGGAGATGCTCTCCCCTGACACGGTGAAAGATGCACGTGTGGTTTTGGGTGCATGAAGGTGAAAGACGCTGTTCTTTGTCGGCCTGGCCGTCATGTCGTCCGGCCGGCTGCAGTGCTGGCAATTTGGCATATGCATGTACAGAACGGTTACGGTTGGGCATGCAAGGTGGGTTGCCGCAAGCCACTTGGTAGGTGTTACAAGCACGGTAAACAACCACCCCCGCCACGCACGGTGGTTACATATGGTTCCAACTTCCAAGCCGATGCCCGATGGTATGTGGATGGTGGGATGCATGTGCTCCTGGTACCTCTACTCTTGAGGAGGCGGGCCCTGTCAGCCCCAGCAGCGCCGGGGGGTTGAACGTGACAGTGTCTGTCGTACTTCGAAGTTGTACGCACGCCGTACATGGTCGCACATACGTTCTCGTACATACAATGCTGTACAGGACATGCGTTTGTGTCATGGGGTGGTCCTCATCACTGTAAGTTGCGCTTGGACATGAGCCTTGTCGTTGCAAACCAGGGGAGACTCTCCCCTGTCGCAAACCCTATCCCTCTTGCGCAACCTCTTGCACGCGGGGAGCCACGTGGTCCACACACGCCTTGGCGTAGCAGTTGTAACACTCGTGCAGAACAAGGGTCTCCAGGCTTCACACTTCACCATCAGGCATGGAACCTACGTCACTTGTGACCCAGCAACTCGCCCCGTTGGTGCGTACAGCACAGCCGCGGTAGTAGAACGCAGTGTCCACACAGCTTGTACTCCACAACGAGGACATTCAGGACAACGCCCTGCAGTTGACCACCTCCACCCCAATCAGAACCGCCGCCTGCAATCAGGGGAGCCCTCTCTCCTGCCCGCCACTGCTCCCTCATCAGCACCCTCTCCTCGCCACCAGCACCACGCCCCTCTGGCCTTGGTCGCTAGTCACTGTTGACGCTCTCGCTCCCTTCCCAACGATCGAACACCGCCCTGTTTACTGCTTCGTACATCCCTGCACCACATCTTACTACACTCGGCACTCTCGCACCGGCGCCTCTCGCTCCCTGCCGCTCCCACACACCACCAGCTTCATAAACTCTCGTGTGCGCCTAAGATGCACTATGCCCCCCGCACGCCCACGGAGGTTGAAATGCCCGCGCTCTGTTCTGGAATCGCTAGGCTCGTAAACGAAGCTCACACCCCGCTTTAGGTGCTTCACGGTCGTGCCAAAACCGTCATCCGCTCACCGCATCTCCTCGCGCGTCACAGCACCCAGCCTCAGTCTCAGGTCCGTTCTCGGCTTCTGCTCTCTCCGCTCACCCAGGCGCTGCCGTGTGGCCCCTCCCCTCGCCTCCACTGCCTGCCTGCATGCCAATTCCAACGACACGGCCTTTGTTTCCAGCCTGGCTCAAACTACGTGGCTCAAGATACATACCAACGAACGCACACGCCAAGCCAGTACGCTCCTCAGCATCAACAGATCGCCACGTCACTAGAACCACCACCACCAACCCGGCGTGTGACGCTAACCCTCAACATGCCCCCCTACAAATGTAGCCCATAAATATGCCCCCAAGGACGATGGTACAGGTGACTACCGTCACCACCACAGCAGGAGCATCCCGCTCAAGCCGATACAGCCACCTTGCTGCCCTCGCTTGCAGCTGCAGCTGCTGCCGCCGCCGCCTCCTGCTGTTTCTGCTGCTGCTTGAGGCGCCACTTGTTGGGTTGGTACACGCGGAAGAAGCAGCCGGAGGAGTTGCGGGGGAGGGCCTCACGGAGGGAGCCTGGGGGTGGGGGGAGACGAGTGGGCGTCAGTAATGGATCCAATCAATTATACATACCCGTATGTACCGCTGTGTTCTGTTATTGATGAGATGAAAAGGAGACCAGGGAGATGGATTGCGGCGCCGCGCCGCGCCAAGGGATGCCAGCGGGTGGGAGGGCCCGACGAGAGTACACCAGTTGGTTCACTTGCAAGTACCGACAAGTGCCTTTCGTGAATTTGGACAACACGAGGCCGGGGAGAGGCGTTGTGGGTCAGCGCCTGACGCGGGAAGCCGGGGGCGGCGGTAGGGAGCGCCGGGTGAGGGGAGTGGCAGGAGCGAGAGGTCTAGGGAATCGACACAACCCAACTGTGGGATTAAAGGGTGAAAGAACGGTTCTGGCCTTGGCATCCTGAAGCCAATTCCTGCCAGTCGGAGAGGTACACGGCAGGCAATGGCCGGACAACGGTCAAGAGTCTCCTCTTCTTCCCACTCTTTCCCACACGCACCGTCAGCCTCGATGATCCGGACCTCCGCCACGTCCGACCCGTCGTCCCGTGAGGCGGGCAGACCGTCAGCGCCCACCAGCTGTACGGCACAGTCCTCCGGTACTCGCGTCACCAGGCCGTACGGCGCGGCGGTGGACATGTCTGCGTGGAGCGGGCGAGACAGGCACAGGGAAGGGGTGAAAATGGGTGACATGGGGTGTCGAGGGGCCTGCGCGTGAGCCTTGGGCAGAGCCTGCACAGGTAGGCAGTCACGAGGTATTTTCTCGCGCCACCGCACACGCGCACCCGCACGCGTGATCGATGGGCGAGGGGTGCCTGAGCTGTGTTCCAAAACCAACGCAAAAACCGCCCCACCATCCAACCGCTGCTCAAAGCTGCGCGATGAACATGCTCCCAGCCCAGAGGGCTCACGACCATGCACATCGTCATGCTTCGTGAACGGCCCAAAGCATCCTCCTAAGCCGATACTGATGTAATCTTTAGTGCACCGCCTCACCATACTCGACCAGCAGGCCCCCCGCCCCAGGAACCGCCCCCGACAGCTCTGAAAGCTCCAAGTAGTATACTTTCAAGATATAATGACTCGATGAAAACCGCATGTGGCAATCATGGTCTCACCGTACTCGACCAGCAGGCCCCCCGCCTGCAGCGCCAGAATGGTCTTGTCGCCCACGGGGAACCACGTCAGGTAGCCGTCCACGTTGTCGCCAACCTGCAGGCGTGTGTTAAGGAGGGTGTGGGTTAACAGGGTGTGTGGGTCAGGACGAACCCACATGGAGCCATCCACGTTGTCGCCAACCTGCAGGCGTGTGTTAAGGAGGGTGTGGGTTAACAGGGTGTGTGGGCTAGGACGAACCCACATGGAGCGGTCCACGTTGTCGCCAACCTGCAGGCGTGTGTCAAGGAGGGTGTGGGTTAACAGGGTGTGTGGGTTAGGACGAACCCACATGGAGCGGTCCACGTTGTCGCCAACCTGCGCGTGTGTTCCTGGAAGTGAACAGTTCAACAGGCGGGCGGTGTCGGCTAGGTTGTCAGGGAAGGTTAGAGGCAGGGGGAAGGGGGAGGCCGAGGGTCCTGCACACCGCACACGCTGATCCTCCAGCCCCCAGCGGTCCTCCGTCCACCCTCGCTAACCCAGACAACCTGCCAACACACAGGACCCCCCTGCCCTACCTTGCAGTCCAGCTGGCTGCACAGCTGCCCTGCGTCAGGGTCGCACAGCAGCTGGTCCTCCGGCCCCGCTTACCCGCACAACCCGCTAATACACATGCCCTACACACGCTGACCCGCCCGGCCCCACCTTGCAGTCCAGCTGGCTGCACAGCCATCCCACGTCCGGGTTGCACAGCAGATGGTCCCACGACCGCGCTCACCCACACACCCTGCTAACACACACGGCCCACCTTGCAGTCCAGCTGGCTGCACAGCCACCCTGCGTCCGGGTCGCACAGCAGCTGGTCCTCCGGGGTGACGGGCACGGGGGCAGAGGGGTCGGCCCACGCGGCCGCCAGGTCCAGACGGACAGCACCCGTGTCGTGGTCGACGCTGAACAGCTGGTAGCCGTGTGCGTCGCCGCGCACCAGCCGGGACTGTGTGGGTAGGGGGGTGCGGGATACGCGTGAAAGCGAGGAAACCGTGGATGGTAAGGAGGTTGCAGTGGTGTGTGGTGGTGCACACTGAACAGCTGGTAGCAGTGCGGATCGCCACGCACCAGCCGAGACTGCGTATGGGGTCGTCGCGGTGCGGGTTACGGTGAGGTGTGGGTTAGCAGAGCGGAGCAAGGTGCAAGTCGGGCTTGTGCACACCGCTCTACCGCTGACCACGATGAGTGGTACCAGCTGGGACTGTGTAAGGTTGCACGGACGTGTGGGGCAGGCCCCCCGGGCAGCGCCCAACTGCAATGCAGTTCGGTGTTGCCAGCGGGCTACCGCAAGCGCAACCGCCGCCGCACCCTCATGTCGCCCAGTCTCCCTGTCGCCCAGTCTCCCTGTCGCCCTGTCGCCCAGTCTCCCTGTCACCCAGTCTCCCTGTCGCCCAGTCTCCCTGTCGCCCAGTCTCGATCTCTGGGCCCTTTGACCGGCCGTGGCAAATGACTTAATAATGACTTAATACACGCTCTCTCCCCGCATGGCCGCCCTACGCCCCCCCCCCTTACAACAGCCAGCACCACCCCTTACAACAGCCCCACGCGCCGCGCCCTGCCCTCACCTGGCGGTTGCCGTCGCGGTTGCACTCCCCGATCACGCCGACCTGCGTACAGGTTCACCGCTGCACGTGTGACACGCACGGGCGCACGGGCGCAAGGGGCGCATGCCTCGTGCGATAAGCTTGCGTGTGTAACAACGCATGAACATCAGGTCCAGCGGTGCAACAGGGGCGCAACGCTTGGTTGCTTCCATGCCCACAAGACACGTACGCGCGGTACCGTGTACCTGAGGCTTCGCATCACAAATGCACATGAAGAAGCAACTCCAGCAGCCTTCACATCCATACCCGCCCCTATTCTCACACCCATCCCCATCCCGCACCTGCACGAAGGCCGTGCTCCCCACAGTGGATATGGAGTCTGGGTAGTTCTGCGACAGGTGGAAGTGGCCGCTGAACCACAGCTTGATGCGCCCCGGGTGGCGGCCCACCAGGTCCACGAAGGCGCGCGGGTTGGCCGAGTGGTTAAGCCACGCGCAGCGGTTCTTGACGTGCAGCTCCTGGATCACCTGCGGGGCGAGTGTAAGCGGTATGGTTGTGTACGGATGCAGTTGCGGGGTCACAGCATAGCATATTGCAAGGCAAGTACATATTGCAGGTTAAAAGCAAGTAGCACGCGTTGTTGTCATGTGCGCTGTGCCGTACAGTACGGCAGGACGCAGAACCCCGACGCCGCTGCACCTACGTATGCACCAGTACACGCACTGTTATTCGTCCTTGTGGACCCCTGGCTCGCCGTAAAGCTGTGCGTATCTCAGCGCGATGACGAGGTGGCTTGTCACGCACGCACCTCCAACCCGTACCCATGCGGTGCTTGGCAAGCCCATAGGGTCAGCCCGCAGTGGTACAGACCGGCCCCGTTACCACTCCCCCTCTGCTGCTGCGGTGAACGCCCTTCCCTTGGTCGCGGCACACCCGCGCACACCTCGAGGCCGCTGCACACTCTGTCAATGCACGCACCTTGAGCCCGCACCCCATGGGCGGTGCGTGTGTTAGCACAATGAAGGGGCGGTCGGGGTGCTCCTGCAGCTGCCGCTCAAGCCACGCCAGCTGCTCGTCGGAGATGTACACCTCGTGGTGGCTGCGGGGAAGGGGGTGGGGGGAAGAGGCGTTGTGCTCGGTAAGGCTCATCGGGTTCACATTCATATCCGGGTTCACATTTCAATATGAGAAGCATGAGGCTGGTGGAGGTGTGCTGGAGTCTGGCTCCAGGGAAAGGCTCATGTAGGCGTAAGGAAGGTACGACAGGTAAGCGAGCGGCAGGTAGCGGGTCGCCATGCCACGTGCGCATGCCGTACATCACCGTGGTGTGCTCACGTGATTGTAGCTGCGGGTGCGTAGCGTGAAATATAGGACTGGCACGAGCAAACCCGGGGAACGCGCCCTGCCCCCGCCCCACAACAGAAGGGCCTGGTCGAACACGCCACTCACACCTTCCAAGCCAGCAAGGAAGCTCCTGTGCAAGGTGCTCCCCCACCCCCGCCCCCACAGGCCATGGCCGTCATCCCCATACCGCCCCTTTGCTCGTTGGGACGTTCCCTCACACTCGCACTCGCACAACCCTTCTTTCATACACCCCTCTCCCACAACCCCACCTGTTCTCGTTGGATCGGTAGCGGGTGGTGGACAGCCCCACCAGCCGTGCGTGGCCCAGATCCGCTGCCCAGTAGTGCGGCTGGCCGAAAACCTGCGGCAAATGGGCGGACAGAGGGGGGCGCGTGCATAACGCAACTCTGCTTGCGTCACAGGTACAGGCGTGACGCAGCAGGGCGCCGCGTTGCCTACCCCCGCACATACCCATGCCCCGTTGGGCCCCACCTGCGAGGTGCGTGCCTTCAGCAACTTCCTGGCCCCTTCTCCCAACGCCCTCAGCTCTCAGACCGTTTCTGTGGCTTGACTGCTCTGCGCTGTCCCCACCTGCTCCCACGCCGCCTGGTTGTCCCTGGCTGTTGCGAACTCGTCCCCTGCCCGTCACCTACAGCACCCTCCATGCCCGCAGTCCACTTACGTACTTTTCACCCGTCCCAGTGGGTCAAAGTTTATACTTGCCGTACCATTACTGGTGACTCCGCCTCGCGATACTTTGTCTCCCCCTCCCTCCTCAGCGCTCCCCCACCTGCTCCCACGCCGCCAGGTTGTCCTGGTCCGTTGCGAACTCGTCGCCCTCCAGGTCGTGGTTGCCCAAGATGAGCGCGTACGGCAGGCCGAAGGCCTCCATATAGTCCCTGCCGTACAACCCAGGGGAGGTACAACCAGTAAGACACTCAGGGGCATCAAGGCACCTCAGGCTTGCAGACAGCCTAAGAAACCCTAAACCGCTGTGCGGCATCCGTGCCTGATCCCTTTCGGACAGCTAGCCCTGGGCACTATGGCCACACGGGCGACGTCGCGTGGGCTCTAAGGCCACTACACGTCTAGTGCGTGCCTACGCTCTGTCCCTTTTGCACCTGGCCCAAATCGCCCGCCCGACGCACTCCGTCCCCATCATACCCACCTGCCGGCGGGCCCCCACACCCCTGACAATCCAGATCTTAAGATGTCACTGATACCGCACTCCTCATGCGCTACCTAGTGCCATTCGTTTCTCTCAAGGTGGTGCTCTACGCGCCTCAGCGCACGCTCCTCCCACCTGGCGTACTGGAAGCACGCCCTGCTGCCAGAGGCGTGCTTGCTGTGACCCAGGTCGCCAAGCTGCACCACACGCGCATCTGTGAAGGACCAAACGCAGGAGAGTACTGTATAAATGCATTGGCTTTGACAAATATACATTGTCTGCAGCATGCACTTTTTGTTGCCGTAGTCCAGGCCGCCCAGCTCAACGACACGCGCGTCTGAGTCTCAGCAATAATGCATAAGGTCTGGCAGGTCACGGCTGGGACTCACTTGCGCTGACCTCCCCTGTCGCCTCGTCCCGCATCGCCGTCCTGAGGTGGCCCTGAGCAGCATGGAACAGCCCCATCTGCTTAGGCTCCAGGTGCAGGTCGCCCAGGACGGACAGGTGCCAGGAAGCTGGGGAGGGGCTGCGGGAAGGTGGCAGAAGGTGGGGAACGGTCGGCATGGCGCTAGATTGGGGAGTGGGTTGTGAGGGTGGCTGGATGGCCCGGTGGGTAGGGAAAGTGCGGATTTGGGTATAGCTGTCAGGGTGAGTCCATTGCCACGCAGACTAGGGGAGCTGCGAGGGGGGGTGATTTGGCGGTAAGAAGAACGTGAGGGGATGCGGCAAGGCCGTTGCTGGTTGCTTGTTCAGGAGGGCACTCCACTTGAAGGAGGCAACCCCTCTCGGACCCCCACCTGATGTTCATGTGTGGCAGTGTGGAACCCGGTGCCAGCGTGGAAGCCCGGCACCTCACCGCCTGCCCCGATCGCCCTCGGAGATGCACTCCTGTCAACGTTGAGCAAGGGAGCACTGGTGCATGGCTCGCGGGGCATTCCATCCGAGCCCAAGCAACAACCAAGCCTGCCCAGGCGAACAAACATCTTGACAACTGTGCATCTTTGCGTATGTATGCCTTCCACACCTGCTGCCATCATGGACTGGAGCCTTTGGGTCCTCGCGCTCCCAGCGATGCACGCAGGGCGGTGCGCCAACATCCTCTGGACCGCTCGCTCTAGTACTATCGCTTAATATAAAATGCTGCTTATGTAAGATGTAAATGAGAGCTCAACACAGCGCTTGGCCCTAATGAAGTTCTGCTTAAGTGCCTGGCAAGTGTCAGGGAGGCGTTTTCGACTAGGCTTGCCGCTGTTGTTAGTGCACGCCGAACAAATAGAATGAGCTTCATGTCGCCCTGCCGTGCGCCGTACATGTGTCATGATTTGTGTCCCACTGCTGCACGCGGGGGGGCACTGCCGTTGAAGCGTGCCCCCCCGCTCTCTTCATGCAAGCTGCATTATCGCGGGTCAGCACGCTTCCGCAGCTGCGACGGGAGAGACCACCTCCTTGCACGGCGCGGCTGCAGTGACAGCGGTTGCGGCGGGGTCCATGTGGCTGCAGACTGTGGCCGGGGCGGCGGCAGCTGCCCACACGTGCCCGAGTGCAGCTGCAGCAGGCCAGAGGGTAGAGACCCATCCAGCAGCACGTGTCTTCTCGCCTCTGAGCTTTCGCACCGTAGAAGGATCGCATCCTGCCAAGGTACCCCGCACGGGACACGGCCCCCGCCATTGCCTTTGCACACTGCCGGAAACCCGCAACCCCCCTCGGCCTTCCGCCTGCCCCGTACGGCGTGGCGCAAGTGGCATTTGGTGTTACGTGCCAGGTGGCGTGACTACACGATCCTTAATAGTCCCGGCCATAACTATCAGAATTTGTTATCAAGCGTTGCAGCGTGTGGCCACCGTCCTCCGCGAAGCAGGTCACGCCGCCCCCTGGGCCCTGGCAGGTGCAGACGCAGGGGGGCAACAACAACAGCGCCTGCGCCACCCTGTACGGCACGAGCCCCCTGGCGGCGCCAAGATGCTTTACTAAGGGTACGATGCACGAGAGTTTTCAGGCCAGGCTGACCAGAGGCTGACTGTCCAGCTGGGACAGTAGTATACCCCCTGCACCTGCTGCACCCGGAGATCAGCTGCCTATCTAGCAGCAGCCAGTAGCCTCCTTTACTTGGGTATTGCATTAGTATGCGAACAGGCAGTGGCCGGTGACCACACAACAAGGCTGAAGGGCATCAGCAAAGGACAACCAAAGACTTGAAGCAGCATACCAATTAAATAAGGGTTGGGCAAGCATGCACCACTGCGGGTGCGCCAAGAAACGATGTTGAGGTTGGTGCACACACCGCCTTGCACATGCAAGCAGAAGGAACGAGCCATTGCATGAAATCAGACAGACGGGATGCAGACGCATGCGTGGGGTGCAAGAGAGCAGCAGTCACTAGCAGTCCCGAGCTACCAAGGAGAACCGGTGAGGTAGTGCCCGCAGCGCTCAGCCAACCGTGGAAGGCAACTCGCAGGCCATGCAACCCAGGGCCCTGTGCTCGGCATGCTTGACCGCCCAAGCGGTGCGAAGACCGCCGATCAGCTTTGTGCCACCTGGTCTCTAACGTAACCCAAACACGAACGTTCGTTGTACATGGCAAGCAAGCGCTTAGTTCTCTTCGTAGCCCTCCTCATCCTGGCACCACCGCACGACCAATGCCAAGGATCATGGGTTCAGTCGTTCACCAGCCACGAGGCGTCACATGCGTACTAGAGCAATGCCTACCGTATGATATGAGCAGCAGGACGCAACACCCACATCGTGTCCATGCCCTGCTGCACCCACAACAGCAGCCATAGCGCTCATGATGTGCATGGGGCGCAGCGCAACGGAACGACGGCGTTCAGAGGACCACGACAAGCACGACACAGCGTAATGATCATCGCGTTCAACAGGTGTTCACTCGGCAGGTCTGAATGCCCTTGCTGCGAGCCTTCATTCAGTGCAGTGCATACGGTACATACGTACGGAAACGGCGCGGCTTTCTGCCTTTGACGAACGAATGTGCTCGCGTCTGCTCACAGCGCCCACCTAAGCATCACACCACATCACATCACCTCAGCGAGCCTCCTACAGCGGGCAGGTGGTGCAGGGCCCCGTCCACGTGCCCTCCCCGTTCTTCCACGCGATGAAGCCGCGCACGTTGAACTTGAGGCCGTCCAGGCTTTGCATGGGGGCCGGCACGATGACGTTGGAAAAGCCCTCTCCGTACACGGGGCTGGTGACGTTGAGCGTGGTGGTGGCAACGGACCAGTCGTTGGTGAAGGTCGGGGTGGAGGACTCGAACTGCATCTCGTGCCTGCCCAGGACAGCGTCCTGCATCACGAACACACCCTGCGGGATACGGGTGCGCACACGGAAGCAAGCTAGGTTACACCGTGCCCCTGTAACTCCCTACCGTACAGCTGCAGGTACGGGCATGCGTGCCGGTGCCAGACCACCGTGATTGCCGTACATGCGTTACCGGTACATACTGAATCGAAACCAGCCAGCAAGCAAGGTTGCACGGGGACTCATCCCTTGTGCACGGCTGTGTGGGAACGTGTTGATACCACTTAGCATAGTACGGCAGCCGTACATGCATCTACACCGCGGCCGATCGCAAGCGAGCAAGGAAGGCACCGTGCTATTGCTTTGGCGAAGTGTGTGTGCAGGGTACGCCCAAGCAAGTACGGCGCCGGGAATCCCAGTGCCGGTTCCTGACACTTAGCCCCCGCCCAGGCATTATTGCCATCCGGCCACGCACCTTGACGATGAGCGTCCCCGGCGGCAGGAACCCGAACGCGGGGCTCATGATGCCCCCGCGCCCCACCACCAGCCTGAAGCCGCCCTCCATCAGCCGCCCGTCGGCGCCCACCTGCGCCGTAGCGCGGTTGCGGCGCTGCAGCAGCACGCGCTGGTTGACCAGCTCGTTGACCACGTATGGGGCGATGGTGTTGCCCAGGCCCAGGTCCAGCTGCGGGGGGGGGGGCCCCGGG
>QAXN01000673.1:11204-29653 GCA_004335795.1 Chlamydomonas sp. 3222
GGGGGTGGGGGGGGGGAGGAGGGGGCCACGTGCAGCATGGTGTTGGTGGGCATGTGCGTACGACGAGTGGTGCCCTACAAGGAGCGCCTTGCTTGGCCGCCCGGCTCACGGTATGCGGGCCATGCATGCGCTCACAGCACCACAGCAGTGGTCAGGCTAATGTATTGGCAGAGGGCCATGCGCAGTGGGTACGTGGGCGTGCGCACAGTGTCATCAGTGCTAGAACGAGATTCTTAGACCCCCGTTAAATGCGTCCACCCTTTCCCACAGTGGTGGGCGTGAACGCAGTGCCCGTACACGGTGCCGGTGCTGTTGCTGCCTCATGCGTTTTACTGTCCTTAATCTGTGGCAGTGCTGGAGCCACGGCACCTGACCCTCCCTTGTCTCTCATCCCTCCCTCCCTCCCTGCCCCACTTGGTTCTCCAGCGGGTTGTCCTGGTAGCGGTCGGGGTTGGCTGCCGCCACACCGAACGTGTCCCGCAGCAGCACCAGGAACGAGCGGCGCAGCGCACGGATGGAGTCGTCGGTCTGGGGGAAGGGGGAGGGGGACAAACAGTTGCAAATCGGGTAGCGGATGGGAGCTTACGTGTGGCTCTGTTAGCCAGCCAGAAGGGGTCTCCAAACAACTCCACGCATGTTCTGCTTTCCTCATCAGTACCCGTACCCCTACCGTCAAGTTGTTTCAAGCCATGCTGAGCAATGCTTCCGTTGCATCTTGCATCTGCCTGCGCCTGCCTGCCCTGCCGTACCTTGTACGACGTGAAGCTGCGCAGGTACTTGATGCCCGCCTCGTGCAGCCAGTGGTAGGCGGTCGTGTACGACAACACCTCCCGCGCGCTTTCGCTGACGGGAATCTCCACGCTGCCATCCGCCACCCAATTGAATAGTACATCAGCAACTCCGAACGACGGGGAATTGGCGTACACCGCGGGCGGCGGAGGGCCGGTGGCGGGCTTATTGGCGGGCTCGTCGTCGAAGATCATCAAGTAGGAGCCCCATACCTCGAGGAGCGTCGGGTTGCTGGATCCGGGCACGGGGGAGTACGTAAGGTAGGATGTGGATCGGCCCTCGCCCAGGAAGGGGTTATACAGCTCGCAGTCTATGTAGGTGGAGATGATGTTGGTGGGACCCACGAACGAGATCAACGCCGGGCACGTGGGGAAGTACTCGACGTGCAGGCCGGCGGGAGGGTTGGTGCCGGGGACTGCGGGGTGGGACGATAGAGCAAGGGCGGGCGCAGGGTGCACTGAGCAGAGGGTTTGATGCCGGAAAACGCACCCGGCGGGGGAGTGGATGCAATGGGTCAAGCATGCAGTCACATCTGTGCAGCGCGGCACACCTTGGTGTGCGCACATCATGCAGGCTGGCATCTTAGTAGGTGAGGCTGTGCTGCATGCTGCTCGTATCGGTCGCCGGCAGGCAGCGCAACGTGCACGCTACGCTGTGCACACCAGTCATGCAGGGCCGCCACCGTACACCCGGTGCAGCCAGCTACGGTACGTCCTACAGCCTCCCGGCCGATCTCCCTTACTGATACCAACCGCAGTATTTGTGGCACCCAGCACCCCGGTGCGTGGAAACGCACGCACTCACTTGTGAAGACGTTCCCGTCGCCAGCCTCAAAGGAATAGGTGCCAGCGAAGATGACGTTGCCGGCTGGCAGGAATTTCCCAGAGTCGCCGCCGAAGACGCCCTTCACCACTGCATGCAAGGCAGCAATCAGCAACGTGTTCGGAAGCAACTCAACACAAAGTTGACGTGGGGCAGCGTGCACAACCATAAAGCTTGCATACAGCCTGACCCACGCGGCGTCCTAGCTACCCTTACTCTGCCCTCGATACGTATCCGGGTACGGTAACAACACGTCGCGTCAGCAAGGCTGGCCCGCTGTAGCCAGGAAACGCGTTGCACCCCAATCGTGATGGTCATGGACAGAACAAAGCAAGCAGTGTGCCGGCACCTACGTAGTCCGCTCGGGCCGACGAAAGCCGCAAGGGTGAAGTCGTGCTGCGGGCAGGCGGGAGGCCAACGGGAGCGAGAAGGGCTCGACGGAGCAACCCCAGTCGTTCAACAGCGGAGGTGCTAGTGACAGGTGCCGGCATGACGTCACACTCGGCAGTGCTTCGAGTCCGTAACTACTACTTGCCTTGTACTGTGCTACTGTGACCCCGTGGCTGCATCCCAACACACTCGGCATTGCCTGCTGCTAGGCTAGGCCGTGCCACAGCCCCAGGAGCTGCCGGTACGTACCACAAAGGCGTTGCTCCTGGGGCCAACTGTACGGCACCCGCCACTGGCGGTGCAGAAGGCGGTGCCTTGATAGAGCGTCGAGCCAGGGTACTCGTTGACCGTTATGAAAGTGTCGGGCGAGCCCTGGAGCAACAGCGTAGCGCAAGGGCAGCGGCAGGATCGTTAGTATTTGCAACCGCACATTGCGTTGCGTTAGGCCGCCGCTGCGCTTCAGCACCTACCGTATGTGGTACATCTATGTGTATGTGTGGAGGCACCTCGGTGGTGTGCAGCAGGCACGGCAGCACGGGCGAGCAAGCTCATGGGCACGGCGTGCGTGTGTCATGGCGGAACGGGCGAGAGCTTATGGGGACTGCGTCTGTGTGCTGCATGCATGGTGCGTGTCTTGGTGTTGCTTGACGCGCGCTGAGCAGCCCCCTGCTCAAGCTGTCGCACGGCTGCGTTCGAACGGCCTGGGGGCGTACGACACAGTGACAACGTTCTTGTTGCTGCGTCCACACAAACAGATGGGCCGGCCACACCCCACGGGTGCCTCACAGTACCCAAGGACGCATGACGCTGTGGAAATACCGCATGTCATCCGACCATTCCACTGCATGCATGCGTGCGCCCACACAGACGTCAGCAGTGCAGTGGACCACAGACTCCTACCAGGACCGGGATAGGCGTGTCAAGAGGTGGAAGCGGCTCTGGAAAGAAAACGCCGAACTGCCTCGTCAAGAATGACAGCGCCTTGTACCGGAACGCGTACAGCTCGGGCTCCGTGCGGAAGGGCCCGTACTTCAGCCAGTTCTCCACAGTCCTGGTGGCGTTGATGGTGCCATAGTCGACAAAGCCGGTGGCAGGGTCCAACGGGACTTGGCTGCCCATTTGCCTGCAAGCACAAGGACGGCACCACAGCGGCGTCACAGGAGGGTGGCAGAAGAGCACGCACACAGCTTTATCTCGTGTACCACTGTCCAGGTGTGCATGGCGGCCACGTCACTTGCCTGCATGTGTAGCGCGGAGCAGGGCGCAATTCCGGTACGGCGATGCGCCCAAACCCGGTTGCATATCCCCATGCATGCGAATGTGGGCACGAAAGCCCTGTATGTGTCCGGGCAGTGGAAGCCAAACATGCATTCCAACCGCACCAACCGCTCACCCGTACTGCACCACTGTCTTGGGCTGCTTGAAGTCGTTGTGCAGCAGCGTGGGCTCGTCGGCCGACAGCCCCTGCTCCGCCGAGATGGCGTTCTCCCCCAGCCTGTACGGGTAGGCCTTGCGCCCGCTGCCCGCCTTGATGCGCCGCACGGATGTAGCCCGCATCCGCAGCGCACGCAGCGGCGCAGTGACGTAGTCCGTCCTGTCGTTCTGGTCGCCAACCAGGTCGAAGCCAATGGCACGGCCCTCGTCTGCGTTGAGGTCGGTCACGCTGACCCTGTCCAGGCTGACCCCCTCGCACTGCTGCAGCTGCACGCCGCGCACGTCGGCGCCGCCACGTGCATTGGCGGCGTGTTCCGGGACCACGTCCTCGCCCGTGTCCGGCAGCCGGTAGCGCTGCTTGCACAGCCAGTGCTCGTCCTCGCCCAGGTTGGTCAGGTTAAACACCTGCAAGGAAGAAGTAAAAAGGAATGGCTATAAGCACGGGCCACTGAAAACAACCGCTGGTCACTTTTGGCAGCAGGCGGGTAGGCGTTGCTGTAGCCCAGCTTTGGCCACGTTGCTTAGTGGCACGATGAGGCGACGCCGAAGCTCAGCCAAACGAAGTTACGCGCGCCGCGGATGCCGCACGTACCTTGACGTTGTCCAGGACCAGGTTGCGAACCCAGCGGCCCTTGATGCCCACCACACCTGCGGCAGACAAGGAAAGCCTGCATGATGCCGCCATCCAGTGTGCAATGACACGGGAGTTGGAGCTGGCTGCATAACCCACGTGGTCCAGGTACAGCACGGTACCCACTGCTTGCCTGGCAAGCACCCGGCCCCGTCGGCCACCAAGCGACAACGTGTGGCCCCGTTAGTCACCCAGCAAAAGGGTACATATATCCACGGCCTGCCTGGCAAGATCCCGGACTCCGCCTGAGACACCTAAGCCTCACACGCGGCTGCCCCGCAAGCCACGACAACGAGCCCAAGCGGCGGCGGCTGCCATCGATACCCTTCGCACCTTGCATAGGGTGGAACCTGCAAGACACAGGAGCAAGGCGGGGGACGGGTAAAGTTCGTGGCAACAGCAAGGCAAACGGGGGCGGCGAACAACTCGCATAACTGCAGAGCTACCTGCACCGCTGGTGGTGCAGCCAGTAGCGTGCTGCCTCCCCTGCCTGCCTGCGTGTCCCTGCTTGTGCCCCCACGGCTTTGGCAATGTCACACAGACACGCTTGCATGCGGCACAGCACTCCAACCCTTACCCAACTCCACCCACATTGTGTCAAAGTCGCACACCAGCGTGTGCTTGGTGGCGATGCGCTTGCTGGTGACGGGGTCGCTCGCGAACAGGCGCTCCAGCGTGCGGCCGGGGGTGGTGGCCCAGCGGTACAGCTCCTCACTCATCGCGAGGCCACCAAAGTACTTCTTCTGGTACAGGCTCACGTCGCGGCCGACCAGACTGCGGAGGGGCGACACGTAGGTGCGGAGGGGTGTGTAGATGGCGGGGCAAGCGCGAATCAGGACTGATTGCGGTTTTGCGGAAGCCGGAGCCGCTTGTGGCACGACCAGGACGAGGGGAGGGCGACAGGTACCTCGTGCTTCTTCATGGCTTCGTACGTTTCCGCACGACTCACACCGGGTCCCGCGGCGTGAATCCCTCGTGCAGGCATGTGCCGGCGCGCAGGGAGGCGAAGGGGCCTGCGGGCTGGCGCCACGTGAGCGTGGCGTTGGAGGCGAAGTTGCCGCAGCCGGTGCCGATGATGCGCGTCTCGTAGAAGGTGTTGGCCAGCTGCCACAACGCAAAGTAGGTATCGGACAGGAAGGTGCCATGGTAGCGCCCGCCCATGAGCGTCCTGGGCGCGGGTTGGAACGGGGTGGCATGGTGAGTAAGAGAGTAACTGTGTTGCGCGAACAGCAGTGGAAGCATTAGTGAACCGCGCACGCAGGGGAGCACACGGAGAGCGGGTAGAGTGACCTGGACCCACAGCTTCCATCCTCGTGCGCTTACCTCCCTAGTAACCGCACATGCCCTCGCGGTCTAGTCCAGGGTAAAGTCCTTTTTACTCTGCTTTGGAACATGCGTTTGCACCTTCCATCACCTTATCCTACTGCGCCCAAGAAGAGCCGAGTCCTCAAAAGGCCACTTGAGCACATCCACACGCACAAATGCACCCACACGGCTCCGTCTGCAGTTAGTTGTGTGCCCTCACAAAGCAATTACCAGTGCGACATTTGCACCCCCGTTCACTCTCACCACATGCCGTCTGACACCATGTCGAACACGCGCAGCAGGTCTCGCGCCGGGCCCTGCGCCAGCGTGCCGTCGCTGGTGCGCAGCGCCACCACCTCCAGGGGGGCGGCGGACAGCTCCTTGACCACGGTGTCGCGGACGGTCACGTCCCTGCAGCGACGAGGAACGGGGAGTAAAGGGAAGGTCCGGTAGTGGTCAAAGTGGTTGGAGTGGTTTGACATCGGCGTGCATCTCCACAGTGTCGCAGCCACGTCAAGGAAGGAGTGAAAAGCGCAGCGAGGAAGTGGTTCCATCGCACAACGGGTTGTAATTGGTGGCAAAGTACCAGTCGGAGCTCCATGCGCTGTGCCTTCGCATCTGCATCCGCCAAAGCCATGCACGCTGACAGCTGCCCGCACGTGTACCCCCAGCAGGTGGCGTGGTAATAGAGGCCGGGAGCAGCACAGGTGGGGGGTTGCAGACGTAGCAAGACGGTCCGCTGCGCACCTGCTCTCAAGCCCTGAGCCGAAGAAGTCCTCATCCTGCGGTGTGGGAGGAAGCACGTGGCCATGCATTGCGTGAGGGAGGCACAACCTGCCGCGTGCCTGCCGCAACCTGCTGCAGCCTGCCCGGAGCTCCCTTGCATCCATACACCATGCAGCAGGACAGAGTTGCACCTGCGGTATGTGCGAGGCCGAGTTCCTCCCAGACGGTATGCCTCTGCCCCCGAGGCACACAAGCACGTGATCCTCCATCGCTGCACGCGCCTAGCTGCATGGTGACTGCAAGATGTGCATCGCACTCACGTCGCTTGGCAGTCCCAGGTGGTTGATGAGGATGCCGTACACCACCGAGCCGTCCGTGACCCCCTGGTGGTTGGTGAACACCTGCAGCGCCTCCCGCAGCAGCGCCTGGTCGGCGGCGCTGAGCTGGTCCGGGGGCGGCAGGCGGCCCATGTAGTGGTCCGTGTACAGCTCGGTGGCGCGCCTGGTTAGGATGGGAGGGAAGGGGTGGGGAGGCAGGGACGGGGAGCGAGGGCACATGGTGACGGGCGGCTGGGGCAGTGAGGGCCAGTAGAAGACTGAGCACACCTCGGCAGCGCGCCTGAGTATACAGAGGAGCAGGTGAAGGACAGGCGCAGCAGAGCTAGGTGCGGGCGCGGGCTGGTAGGGTCCGGCTCACTTGCAGCGCTCAAACACGTCCACCAGCGGCACGGGCTGGCCCGGCCTGTCCGCGAAGGCGATGGTGGCGGTGGCTGGGTCCAGCAGGTGCGACAGCGGGATCTTCTCGCGCGCGAAGCCCGCCGGGATGAGGCGCGTGGACAGCAGGTCCAGGAAGCGCGCGTTGGAGAACGTGGCCAGCGCCGGGACCTGCGGGATGTACAGCAGGGCAGGCAGGACGAGTCGTGAGCAGAAGGCACCCTTCGCGCCGTCGGTCGTGAGGAGGCACGGTGTGACGCATACGTACGTACATTCACCAAACACAGCGTGCCGAGCCGGCTGGCGTGCTGCTGCCGTGCTGCTGCATGCGTGCGTACGCCTCCCTGAACACCGCCGTACGTCTGCCTGGCTGCACACGTGCATGCATGCATGTGCCGTGCTGTACGCCTGGTTGCCTGCCCACGCACCTGTGTGGAGCTGGGCCCCACTGTCACGCGGCTGATGTCCACGTCGCTGCAGCCGTTGCAGTGGATGCCCGCCACCTCGAAGTCCACGATCTGCGAGAAAAGGAGCCAGAAAATTGAAGCAATTACAATGTGAGCAGCACATCGTCCACACTGCGGGAATGACAAATAGACCCCAGCAGGTAGCCACACGGGTGTCTTGCCACCCTTGCTCCGTACCTCGACGTCCACGATCTTGACCCCGCGGGCGCCGTTGCCGTGGATGCCCGCGTGAGACGACAGACCCAGCCTGTGTGTGCCGGATGGCGCACGCATGTGAGACTGGTGGTACCCTAGTCCGTCATGAGTGCTTGCCGTGCCGCACAAGCAGGCCAGGGTTGGCCGTCTGGGACGCGCTCGGACAGATGGCAGAGGCTAACGTAATCCTTGCCGGCGCACGCCATGCATGAGGCACCTCTTGCTGGCAGGCATGCTCTGAAACGTCAGCTGGTAGCAGCGCGCGGCATGTACCTTTCACCTCCACCTACCTTCCGTTCTTGACGCACACGTTGACGGCCGAGTGCACGGGGCCCAGCCTGAGCGTGGCCTCGGCCACGTTGTCGGACACCCACTGCTGCTTGTCGCCTGCAACGCATTGATATTCGGCAAGGTACAGTACACAAGTTTCGCCAGTGCCCCAATTCACCAGGTACAGAATCATGGCTGCTGTCAGATAGATGGCTGCGCCAAGCAAGGTAGCCACACGCAGGGCCTACGAGCTGAAGGTACACGACAAAGGCCGGACCCCCTGTATCCCCCCGCCCTTCTATAGCAGGCATGACCGGGCGCATCCGAAACGGTGAGGTAAGGCATGTTCCTGACGTGATGAGCAAGCGCTATGCCGTACACCAGGGGACCGCTGTCGTTCACCCTGACCTACCTGTCTGATAGTTCATGTTACCAACGCCCTCGTTGTCAACCTGTGGGCAGGACAGGTGGGTTACGATTGCATGCAGGCGCATATCATGCGCACTCTGGCTTGTGCCGGCATATGCAACGGGGCCATGCTACTTGCTGCGCTCGACACCAGGGACCGATCCGTGGTACCTGCCAGGCCCGCAAACGGCTGGGTGAAACTTGACTAGCACATCAGGTGAGCGTATAAATACGCCATGGCCCAACAGCTCTGAGAAACTCACGAACAGGCGGTCGGCCAGCTCGATGTTGTTCCAGAAGCGCTGCTTGAGGTAGAACTCCTTGGTCTGCTTGAGGGTCTTGCCGTTGAGGTCGATAACCACGTCGGCACACTCCACCGTGATGGCAGCAAAGAAGCCTGCGGGTCGGTGTGCGTGCGTGGCGGAGCAGGCCGTATTGTTCATGGGTTAGCGTGCGTGCGGGCGGGGGGAGACGAGGCGGCACGTGGAGTAGCGCAGCGCAGGACAGCACGGAGGAAGGTGCAGCGCGCACACGCATCCCCGTGCACGCCCAGTCAACGTGCTGACGCACCCAGGTAGTAGATGCTCATGGGGTAAGCGGGGTCCCCTGGCGTGGGCCAGTAGTCGTTGTCTGGACGTGGCCCAAACTCAATGTCCTCCGCAAGCCGATACGTGCCGGGCTCCTGCACGTGCAACGAAGAAGGGCACGGAAAGCATCGGCGTGCCGCAAGCCAAACCGTAAGGAGCGAATCAACAACCAGCATGGGGCGCGCAACAGGTCATCAGCAGTCACTGAAAACGGGGTTGAACGAAGCCTGACACAAAGCGGCTGCTCACACGGTGTTGTAGTTCCCAGCCGCAGTGGCCGTTGGCGCGCGGTCTGACACACTAGCAACGACCTGCGCCCTTGGCGCCCACGCCTCCGGCAACGTTCGTTATTTGCATGTCCCAGATAGCAATCATTCATGTATGCCAACGCGCTCACCTGGATTCGGAAAGTCCCGAGGGTGAAGTTGGCTTGGAACAGCCATTTGGGCGGCCCGGCAGACTTCTGTGCCTCCGATGACGACGAGCTGGACAGTAGCCTATCTCGCGCTTGAAATGCATTGGAAGAACGAGCGGATACGAGCGCGGCGGTGGTCAGGGCGGTCACAAGGAGTGCCGCAGAAAGGGCCACGTGCGACGTGTAAGCTGCCCTCCGCTTCATGATGACAAACGACAGATGGGATGCGTCGTTCGGATTGACTGTGCGACTGGCATACGCTGTACCTGAACAGCTGAAGTTACTAACGAAGCGCATTGAAAGGTACGGCAGCACTCACTCTTGTTCCATGTCTCCATACGCGCGGCTTACTTGCAACCTCCTGCGCACCAGCCACGCACATGAGCGTCCATGAGTTCAATAATATAAACGGTGTAAACATGCGGTTGGTTGCAAGTCAGACCCGAGCAGAATGTGATGCACCGCTGGTGATGTATGTCGGTCGCAGTGGCAGTTGATGTGGAGCCGCACACCAGGAAACAGTAAATGCTTTAGCGGGCAGGTAAAAACGCCTTTAAATTATAATGCCAGCACTGTTGAAATTGGGGCGTACAGTAGTAAGCTTCAGCGCAAGTACAATGCGAGCCGCGTCGGTTACGCCGCTGACGAGAAGCAGAGGTTCCCTGGTGTGGGGGTCGCAACAATTCTCAAGTCAGTCACCGTGTGAAAAAAAGGTATGAATACACGGCCTGCATTTAAGATTTCCCAGGGGCGGTTGGTCAACGTTTGACGGTGTGGGCAACGCGACAATAAAGCCAAACATCAACATGTATTGATCACAAAATAGCATACATATCTTTGTGGACAAGAGTTGCGTAGGAACTTCCCAAGGGCAGTTGGTGCATATGGCCGTGGCCGCACCTGGCTAACAGTGCGCAAGCCCTTACTGACTTGACAACTCAGTCACTTGCAAGGAGAGGACATGAAGAAACAGCTGAGCGACGGCGCCTGAAGCTTGTGTGCCGTACAGATGTTCGTGTCCAATGGCGCGTGTTCATTGGCATGGAAGTGGACCCTTTCTGGAAATGCACCGACAAGCAATGACCTGCTGTTATGTGTTACGCACACACTGAGTGCCGCCCAAACGCACCTAAAAACAGGCCCGCTCCAGTGATCCGTGGCCACATCCCGCCGCCGAGCACTCCACCGATGCATGCAGGGGTATCCATGTTTCAGTAGCGGTGAGGGGAAACGCCTGGCGTCGCTGCACGTGTTTGTAGGGTTGTGGGCGCGAGGACGTGGGTCCCGGCAGCAGGGTCAAGCATCCCGCTGTGCCAAGGGGTTGTCATAAGGTGCAGACGACCGGTCCCCTACCGCCCAGGCCGTTAGAGCACACCAACTCCGGCCCCCCGTTTACAGCTACACGCCGACCCACCACGCCGACCCACCGGTACCCGTATGCCAATGTACATGCTCAACTACTTGGGCCAATATGTTCCGTTACTTGGCCCTATGGCCACAAACCTGGGGATAGCCTCAGAGAGCAGCATTGTATGAAAAAAGCACTGCTTGACCTCCTACTAGACCCACCTGCTGTTGACGTTGGTTGGAGGGTTCACATGAGTTTAGGCAGGTGGTTTGGCGCGCCAGCAACAGTGCAGCAGCTACTCCTGGGTGCCTGCCTGCGCCTGCCCGGAGGAGCACATGTCGCCGGGGACACGGAAGGGAAGATGGGTTGGTTGTTGAACGCTTTGCTGGCCCACGCTACACAACGTGCTGCGTGCCTCCCTGTACGGCCGCAAACCACTGGCTCAGGAGAGCTCCCCTGCCACCGCCTGCCTGCCTCGGATCCTCAGGAGGACAGTACGAGTATGCGGAACGAACACATAAATACCCAGTCAAGTTTTGAGGTGCAGCGCACGCATGGGGCGATGCACAGGGACGTGCAAGCCCAGGTGACCCAGACGGGGTGGCCTTGCCACCATCTAGCTTTCATGCAGGGGAGGTAGCAATCAGGGTGTAAGAGTGTACAGTACATGCACACCTGAGGGCCCAGACCAGACCTCCCTGCCCCCAACGGCTATCCTGCCCACACCAGGCGCAGCCGAAACACAGCAAGCAGGGGCTGCTTCCATGGCTGGATTGGCACGCCTCTTACCATACCCACGCCACGCCAGAGGGCGTACAACATCAAAGTAGCAAGCTCCCCCAGATCGTCGCACCTGCTGCGTGCAATTGTCTCCTTGTCGCACCGCATTGCTTCTTGACGGCTGCGCGTGACCGCCCCGCAGCGCAGGTGCAGGTCCCCAGCGTCCAGGCGCCCGGTCCCCAAGCGAAAGCATGCTGAGGCCGACGAATTGAGTGAGCAGATGGCTACCATCTACAAGGCTGTGCCTGCAGTGCGTTTTGGAAAGGAGCTACTGTGCATCGCGGTGGACAGTTGCGAACGATTCGTCGAGAGGGCGGGGCATCGATCCGTCGGCAAAATGTCTCCAAGCACAACATCGTGTTATGCGCGCTGGAGTGGGCAATCTCGTACTACCTGGTTTTAAATGTCTGGCTCCAGAACCTTGAGCAGCCGGGCAAGGCTCGACAGTGGCAAGGTTACGTCGCCTATATGTACCGAATATGGTAGGACTTTTGTCACCCCTGCCCATGAGTCGCATGTGCTTGCCTTGGATGCTGGAGCAGCTGATGGGCCTCCGCTCTGCAGCGAGCAGCCGGTCACAACACTGCCATTCATTGAATAAGTTCTTATAATAATATAAGAACATAAGGATTGGGAACTGCTGCGGACGATAGGGCGTGGCACTGCAACAGCCTGCCGACAAAAAAAGCCATGCATTCTTTGCTGGAGCCTACATTTCGTGCTAGTGCGCGCATTATTGTTTCATAGAGTACACCACATGGGCTGGCCAATACGCAACAATGCCGGGCCCGCACATGCATTCCCGTTCAGCGCGAGCGGACTCCAGCCAGAGGAGTCAATCATTCCAACCAGTACGATCTACAGCCAATGAATGTCAGAGTGCAATAGGGCCGTTAAACCGCTGGACGGCGCAGTCACTCCTGCTGCTCGTCTGTGTATTGACGTGGCCAGCCTGCGCCGCAGCAGCGGACTCCTCCCTTGCGTCCAGCAAAGTAGTCGTTGTGAACGACATTGCTGGGCACTTTGAGGTGCTGGCAGGCGTCCTAGCCAACCTGCATGACATGGGGGTAAAGCCCCGTGTCACCTTTGTGGGGAACCCAGAAGGCCCAACCCTCATCGGTCTAAAGGACTGGATCGGGGCTGAAGTTAGCAAGTCAGCCGCGTGGCATCACATCGTGGTACCTTCAGGGGGCGGCGCCAGTAAGGACACCAATTGGAAGGCCCCTGCTGACGTTGTGGTGTGCGTGTCGGCGGAGCTAGCCCCCAAGGTACGAGTCGGCGGCGGGTAAGCACACTGCGGTCAACATGGATCTAGTCTTGTGTCAAGGGAAGACGAGATTGGAGGGCTCTAGGCTGGAAGACTTAGGGTAGGGTGGGCGCAAGGTAGTGAATTCTGGTTAGCGCCGGCGTGGGGCAAGGCCTTCTTGTGGATTGGAGTGACCACGTCTCTTCACTGCCCGTTCCGCACCGCACCGGCTGCGCAGGTGTGTGGGCACGTTGTCACCGCGGTGTCACCAAAGTTGCTGTTGGTGGTGGTGCACCGCGCGGACACCCACACGCCCAAAGCCAAGTTCCTGGCGCTGCACCCCAACACAAAGCTGATGGCCCTCGCGCCACACGTTGCCAACATGAGCAGGTGGGGCATGGCCTGGGGCTGGGAGCCAATACGTGTGTAGGTCCAAGGGTACGGCAGGAGCTCGGGCGCACTCCGCGGGCGGCATGGCATCGCATAGATGTAACCGGTACACACGCACTCTTATCAATCTGGCATGTCTCAACCATTTGGGGATAGGGTTGCTGGGCATGTCGAATCCTGTGGGTTTGTCCTCAGAACGGCGGCTGGCCGCGCGCGCACACTCACTTCTTGCATGCTGTGGCCCTTGCCTGCCCGCGGGCCCGTCCCTGCGCCCTGCAGCCACATGCTGAAGCGGCCGGGGGAGGTGGAGTGGTCCATGCCGGTGGCGCCCTACGCACTGCCGGGGGCGCCATGCAACCGCCTGGACTGCCTCAAGGGTTTCGCGCTGCAGGCAAGTATCTGGGTGGAACAAATCGCACAGCAGGGCAAGGGTAGCAGTGTCAAATCGGCGGGAAGGGAAGGACGACCGGGTATACATTGGCGGAAAGGGTGTGTGCACGGAAGGCCGGTAGTAGCGTGGTAAGAGGGCGTTGAGGCGTGGGCCGGGCTGGCGACAGCGCGGGATGGGGAGCCGAACGAAGACCGTGTAGGCAATGGAGAGGCGGCAATGTGGGTCACGCGTCGTGCAGCCGCATGGACTTGGTCAAGGGCTTCGTGCTGCAGCCGGGTTGCGGGGTGGGATAAGAATGCAACGTGGGTAAGGCAGTTTAAAGATGGGGTGAAGGTGCAAGTGGACAAAGGATGGGGATCCCAAGGCCAATAGCGTGCCCAGGACTTTTAGGCCGAGCTGGGGGGGGGGGGCCTATTGTAGGTGGTGTGCGCCTGGCTGATGGCAGGCAGGACGTTGCGCCGTACGTGCAGGTTGCGGAGGGATGGTAATGTGGGTTGGGAGCCCATGCAGCCTGGGTTGCTGCAGGCAGGTATGGGGGAGAACAAATAGCCAGAAGAAGCAGTGGTTACTGGAGTGGAAGTGGTGAGGTTATTTCAACGACGTCAGCCAGGTCGTGAGGCTCGTAGGGATGGGCTTTCGTGGAGAGAGCAGCCAATATGGCACAGAGACGGCCCTCTGCCTGCTTGCTGGGGCAGATGAAGGCAGGTGACGCGGAGCGCATCAGTAACTGAACTTTTGGCTTCGAAAACGTTTCACCGCGAAGCACAATGCGCTTGTTGGACCCATGCTCACGGCCAGACCGCGCGCCGGCGCAGGGCGCCCTTCGACGGTTCAAGTCCAAGTGGGGCGACGGCTTCACTCGCAACTACGCCGCGCTGTGGGCGCGGCTGCTGCAGCTGCAGGGCCAGGGCAACCCCGTGCCCAGCGTGGTGGTTGTGGGCAAGGGCGAGCGGCGGCACCTGATGCTGCCGCCCCAGTTGGAGAGCAAGGTGGCCTTCCACCCGTGGCTGCGGTACCCGGTGAGTACCACTGCGGCAACATGGGCCCAGGGGCTGGGGTGGCCTGGATTGCCTGGGTATGGGTCAGGGGAGGTGAGGGCAGGGCGCAAAGCTGCATTGACGTAGCAAGCGCAGTGTGGTCTCAAGGAGCACCCGGTTGGGCGTAGCAGGGGTTCAATTTGTTGTAGAGGCCAGAGGGGGTCTGGCGGCCTTCCTGCTCTGTTTCCATGACACACGTCGGACATGGCAAGGGTTCACGCTGCCAGCAACATGTGCATGCGCGGTAAGGTGACCCTCCAACCGTGGCTGAGGTGCTCGGACCGTTGGGTGTGGGATCCTTACGTGTGGAGTCTGAGGGGTCGAAGGCGTGCTGTGGAGGCGGGCGGGAATGGCCAATGCGTGATGGCGGCCGATGTGAAGGGGAGGCTTGCGGACGAATTGGGGTCGGCTGCTGTGTGTTACCTGCGTCCAGGTCAGATTCAACGCACTGTTTGCACACCTTCGGGCCCCCAGGACTTCTGGTCCCAGATATACACCAGCTACGCGCTGGTGCCCTCCTTCGGCATGCCCGTGTACTATGAGAGCCGCATCTCCTCCACCATCCTGGCCTCGCTCATCACCTGCGTGCCCATCATCGCGGAGCAGAAGCTGCTGGACACCTACACCTTCATCAAGTTGGTAACGGGGTCGGGGCCAGGGGCACGGCGCAGAGCACTCCTCCCACTGGAGCTGAACGCATGCATCTTGGCACCGGAAGTTCAAGGGTACCAGTACATGTAGAAGAGGGGGTCGGCAGGCGTTTTGCTTTTACCCTCCCCATGGGGCTTCTCTTCTCGCTTTTCCACTGCTGGCACGGATACCGTGCTTAGCGCAACCGTCTCGCACCTAGTATGCTCAGTTGCTTGACCGTTGGACGAAGCGGCTGGGCCCACATTGGCACGCGCGCGCCGCTCCCCCCAGCGCCTCCCCTTCCATGTCCCTGTGCCCGCCAACCACTCCGCTTGCTTGACGCGATGCCCCCCAATGGCTTGCCGTGGCTGCTGCATAAATCCCCTTAGCACACCACTACCTCCTCGCGGTTCACACGTACCCCCAGGGAGGAGCATGTTTTCCTGCGGCAGCATGGGGAGGACGAGGCGGGCGCCATGCTGCGCGTGCTGGCCATGGACGAGAAGCAGGTCTTCGCGCGCCGCAGGGCGTTGTGCAAGCTGCGGGACGACATGAACCGCCGGGCACAGGGGCTGCTGGAGGGCTACATCCGGCAGGCGATGGGGGCGTAGGGGACGAACCACATCCGCCACGAGGCCTCCTAGATGGCGGGAAGCTGTGGGGCTGTGTTAGATGGGTTATGGGAGGGTGGGGCTACACGTGTCCAGGACAGATGGAGGCATCGCACCGAGGGGCTGCATGGGGGGCACTTGGTGGTCACAGGCAGTGGGGTCGCGCGATGGTCAGGTGCAAGAGCTCGGGCCTTAGGCCTCTTCCATAGGCGTGCGACATCGGAGTGTGGGAAGCTATGGACAATTGCGGTGACAAGCAGTGACTTAGCAGAGAACTGGTGATGCGTTGCGGGCTCGCTGGCTGTTTGCGTGCGGCAGGACACGGCATTATAAGCGTTACGCGGCGGGCGGGTGGCGGGCGGGGAGGGCGGGCGGCAGACGTGCAGGAGGACGACTGTGACTAGGGTACTGGTGTGGTGTTAAAGGGCGTGTTCAGGAGCAGACGATATGCGCGCAGCGTGCGTCGGTGTCATATTGCAAATGATAGGTGCTACTGTTGCAGCCGAGTAGGCCGCTACCGTACGTGCTGTACGTGCTTGCGTGGGTGCGGCAAGGAGCTCTCTACCGTATGATCGAGGCACTTGGCGTTAAATGCCAGGTGATGCGTAGCGTTGCAGTGGCCGGGTAACAATCATGGTCAAAAAATGGTTCTAGGTGGGAGCGAGGCCCGAAGCGTGGGCAGCTTCTAGGAGCGGTTATTAGCAAGGCAGCCTGGGGCTGCTAGTTGCTGATTCCACAAAAGCTGGCATCGTGTGCGTGGCACGGCACTAGTGAGGCCAGTGGCAGTAGCGGGCGTTTGTGCTTTGGGAAGGCTGTCTCGTTGCCCTGGTGGTGGATGTGGTACGACACCCCGACCGAAGGTGTCCCCTGTAATAACCTAACCTAACCTAGTGGGGGCCCTGGCCAGTGGTCTTTGCAGACTCCGGGTGCACTGGCGGCTATGCTCTGTCATGATGGCTATCGGGGCTGCAACTGCCGCATGGTGCAAATGGAGCACCCGCGGCACGGAGGGAGCAGGAGAGGCCTATTATAGTCACCAAAGAAGCGGTGGGGCTGGCCCGCAGCTTGTCTGTGCCCCTCTAGCTGGTGGTGAGCACTTGGTGCCTTTGTTATCTCCGTCAGCAGGCAAGTTGTCGGCTTCGCGGCAGGGCTGGCATCTTCCGCCAAGCCCATACGTCGGATCTAATTAAATGCCGGGCCCTCGGGGCCGTGTCTTTAGTGAACCCGGAATTATTTGCACCCGGGTGCCACTCTGGAAATAAATAATTTTCTGCCAGCGCCGCCTTCGCCGTACGGGCATCCTGCCCCCAAAATGCACTTCTCGCCTACGGTATCCCGTTGCATGGCTGCGGAAACGCCCCCATACTCTGTTCCCTGGTACTTGACTTACTGCCGCCGTAGCCCTTTTGCGGCGACACCGGCCAGGTGTGCGCTAGGAAGGCATGTGCTGAACGAGAGGAGAACACGGGCGCATGTTGGCGGCAAGGGGGCATGCATGGCCGCAGAGCAGCGCATGGGGGAGGGGTCCAGCTCAGCCCGACTAACTCGCGCCTCGGCATGTGGCATAAATATTGAACCGGCAATTATTTAGCCATGAGTCGGAGCAGAAATTTGGTCGGTTACCATTAGATCCTCAAAAAAATTTCGCTCCGCGGGCTGGAAACTGGATTCTATAGTGAAAATTAATTAAGATGCCAGCGGCTCGCGTAAAGACGCCCCCCTGCTTGGCAGGTACTGGCCAGGTAGCAGGACCTACCTGGACCTACGATGGTTGCGTTGCGCCCGTATACACATCCGTACTTACGTTCAAGTGCAAGAATGCTGTCATGTACTTGTCTACGCAATGCTGTACTGCAGGTCCCCGGGCCAGAGGCCAAACGCTGTGAAAAACGCACTTAGGTCACTCTGCAATGGCAACCGCCAACCAACACGAACGATGAACAGGTAATTGCCAGCTTGACTTACAGTGCAGTTGATAAGATGAAGCTTAGATGACATGCTTGGTTGGCCGCAGGTGATCGGGCCGATTCTAGGCAAAATCGGCGCGGAAGGTACCCCTGTACCATACCGGTGTAGGGACCCCCGCTCTACTACTGTCGGGCCCCAGCACCTATGGCTTGTGAACCCTGTGATGTTGTCGCAACCGGTGATGCTGTTCTTGCATAGCTCGTCGGGTGCAAGTTGTTGCACAGTGAGCAGGCGCATAAAACTGTGATACCCTGCGCGGAGACCACCCGCTCGACACTCGTAGCAATATTTCGTAGTTCACGGAGTTGCAGCGCGTGCGCAACGACGACGTCTTTTCGTTCACTCCTTCCATACCCATCGTTCGTTGCTCGGCGCACGCCAAGTGCCGCGATACCACATACTTGACCGCAACATATCATAGCCTAGTATACCTACATCACAATGGCTCGCGGCTTAGGGGCGCTCGGGCTGGCTGTGATCTTGCTTATGTCAGCCGCCCCAGCTCGCGGGCAGGATGCCGCGTGCCCCCCGGCCCCTACTGTGACGCGCGCTCAAATCCAAGAGGCGTGCGCATCGGCGCCAGCACGGACGGCTATTGGATGCAGCATGTACGCGCTGTGCAACGACGGCAAGTCGCCTGCCATTTGGCCGGTCCTGTGCCAGCCCTGGCGCATTGCGTCGTCGCTGTGTGCTGACGACGCGAACATCCGTGCGATCCCGCTCTGCACGAAGTAAGTTTCCGTCTCAACTTGACCAAGAGTTAATTATTGGGGGTTGTGCACGCTCGCTTTCGCGCACACACACACACCGTCTCCTTAATCTTGCTTCGTCCAGGCTTGTGCCCTGGGTGCGGTGCGCTAGCGTGTGCGTGTGGCCTCGCCTGTGCCGTCTTTCGG
>QAXN01000675.1:0-29581 GCA_004335795.1 Chlamydomonas sp. 3222
CCATGGGTTGGGTGGTGGACCAGTAAGGATCGTATTCCCCCAACTCCATTGGCGCCAGGGGAAGGGATTTCCCCCGTCATTTACCTCATTTTACACGGCCTGCCACGCTTCAATGCCGTAGCGAGCGGGCGAGGTCTGTGGCTTACCCGTGGGCAGATGGTGGTCGGCATGCGGCCGCCAGGCGGTTCTAGCAGAAGCTGGGTCAAACGCGCTGAATGCACCTCATGCCCGCCAACGCACGACTGAGCACGGGTCACGCACGCTAACAGTGCTTGCAACCTGTTGTGCTGCCCAAGGCTTACCCCAGGTACCGATGATAGCTTTGCTGGCTGCAAACCTCAGCTCCAAGTGTGCGAGAGGAGTGTGTCCTTACGAGCGGCGTGGAGGGATGGTATGGTAGTGGGCTTTACACCTGATACACTGGGGCAACAGCCCAGGTCATGAACAGCTTGTGTTGCTTGCGGGGCGCCGTGGTGTTACTGGTGAAAGCCAGGCCTACTGGTGAACTCGGCACGAGCGGATAGCATACTGTTGTAAAGCACCACCTGAGCAAACTGCCTGTTGGCGCTCTCTCCTGGCGACTCCACCTCCGCTCAACGCCAGGCCTGCAGCCGCAGAGCCGCCGCCACCGCTGCTGGCCTTGGCGGCGCCGAAGCCTCGTGCTGTTGGATCTTTATATTTCCTCAGGATACCATGCGCGTGCAAACCAGAAACGTCTCAGGCCTATATAAAAGGCTGCTGTGGACTCTTAAAGACTCTGGCGGACAGGTGACCAGCAGGGGACCCCTGCCGGCGACCTTGATCCGGGTTCCTGATACCTGCCTGACACGGTATGGGCACAAAGTTCCTGGTGACTTCGTCAACGAGTACAACCCGTTCCGTGATGGTGACGCCAAGTACTTGCGACGCACCCTGCCTCTTGGCCTGCTCCCAGGCGTCCCAGTCATGCGGTCAACCGCTCACAGCAACCGGTTCCACGTGCTGTAAGACGAAACAAATGTATGTACACGTGTGACCTCGCCTCTGTAGTTTCATGAATTGAACGTAGACTGCAATAGTGACCAAGGGAGCGGAGGCTCTGAAAGCGCCAAAACCTCCAGTTTTTGCCCAGGCCAGTCCAACCGCAAAAGTAGCTGAAACTAAAAACCACAACAAAGCAGTTTCCACACATTTATTAAACAGTGCCCCCGAACGCTTTGTGCATAAACATGCGTTCATGCTTCATTGTACCATTCGGAAATTGGCGACCAGCATAATCCGAACGCCTCCCCTGTTTTTCACAGGTCGAGTTGACAGAGGTCACGCCAACAGATACCTTGTACATAGTGCAAAATGACTTAGGGCTCCAACCTCGCCACCTGTCGCCACCGGGCTTCTCGTCAACCGAGGAGCTTTTCACGGTTTCCACAGACCTCGAGACGCTGTCCTTCCTATCTCAGCTGAACCTTTGTTACCAGCCCTAAACTTGTCCTAGAAGCCTCGTGGAGCTGCCACGGCGTCCAGGTCCGAATTCCTTAGGGACAATTAGCCTGTTCCTAGCGCAGCGATGCGAGACAACGGGTCACCTCCACCTGAGCTATCAAAGCGGCGCACCAGACGCCGCAGTCGACCATGGAGCCTGGCAGAACAGGAGGTGCTCGTCAGGGAGCATCGGAAGCTGGGGAACGCGTGGGCCAGCATAAAAAACAGCCTGCCCAACCGGAGCACGACAGAGATCAAGGTGGGGAACAGTAGCAGGCTGGATACCGTGTGCCCTTCACACCAGTCCGACCCATTGGACGAGCAGGTGTTCTTTCAGTGTTTCTCCTGTGCCCTCAAAGAAACGAGCTCCCCACACGCCTCCTCTCTGCCCCAGAATGCCTGGTATAGCAGCCTCCGATGCAAGCAGCCTGGTATCCGCTCGCTGCTGCGCTCTTACGTTCGCGCGGTGCAGCAGTTCGGGGAGGACCACGAGGCGCGAGAACGCGCTTACAACCTTGCCTACGACTCAATTAAGCACTTGGACAACAGCGCCCTCTCGGGCGCGGTCGACTTCGACTGCTGGGACGAGCCTGAGGGCGACGAGCCTGGGCAAGACCGCAACCCACACCACCCTTTGCAAGGCTCGGTCCCCTCCAGCTCGACGGACGTGAAGGCACCGCCGGCCTTCCACAGCCGCGACCCACACGTCAACGCAGCTGTATCTGCAGCACGCTCCTCCCCTTTGCACCCGTCGCGGCTGCAGCGGCAGCAGTCACTGCCAGGCGCGCTGGCCGGCCCCCACACCGGCAGCGCAGGCAGCAGCCCCCGGGTCCCACCGTCCGCCCCGAACCACTGCGTACCGGGCAGCAGCGGGTGCAATACAGAGTCCCTGTGCCATCCACTATCCCGTTCGCCTGACGTCCAGCTCTACGGCCGGCCCAACCTGCTCAAGGAGCATGCCCCGGACGGTGCTGACCACCCTACCTCCGGCCTCACTGCTACCCTCATGGCGCGACTGCTGCTCGCCCAACAGGGTAGGTTGGCGGGTGTTTGTGCCCTAGGACCCCTGTTTGTGGCCTTTGGGTTTCTCTGCAACTCGCTTGGGCCGCCACCTGCGCACCTGGCGGTGATACAGTTGTGGTCCTTGTCCTAGTTGACTTCAGTACAGAGGAGGACATTCATACGCCGTCTTAAGCAGGGCCACTTTGCAAGGTTGGCAGTATAACTGTTGAGGTATGAGTGAGCATGACACACCCTCGTGCGTAAGCGTGTGCCGCCGTGTAACGCCGTGCAGGTGTGCGCGAGGGCGGCAGCGTGTCGACCATCGAGCAGCCATTCAACACGGCGCCGGAGCCATTCGAGCTGCAGGACGGGCCGGAGGGTGGCGTGCTGACGCAGCTTGGCGCCGGCGGATGCAGCGGGCGCGCCAGCGGTGACGCTGTTGGCGCCCGCCCCGGGCAGCGGCTGCTGCAGCCGCCGTCGCACAGCCGCCAGCTGCCCAGGCTGCCGCCCAACCTGCCGCCCGCGAACGAGGTGAAGAACGGGCCCCTCAAGCTGCAGGCGTGGTGGTACGACGAGACCACGGGCGTCATCACGGGTGCGGCTGGGGTTGAGGAGCTGAAGCTGGCTCTGCTCGCGACGCTGTCCTCAGCCCAGCAACACGAGCAGGAGCAGCAGCAGGGGCAGCAGCTACACCGGGACGCGGTGCCGCAGACCTTCGAGCGGCCCGCGCCTCACGAGCAGCTGCAGACGTGCGCGTCGATAGGCCTTCATCAGGGGGGTGACAGTTTGGCCAGGGGCTCAAGGCAGGGGCACTGGAAGCAGCGGTTCCGGGCTGGTAGTGGCGGTGCACAGGCTGAGCTGCTTGCTTCCAGCGGACCGGCCGCATCCTCAGCACACCTGCCTGGCCCCTCGGCCCTGGGCCCCTGGGGCAGTGGGCCCCTTGGCACGTGCTCCGTGAAGGTCGGCCCCAGCCACAGCTCCCCCGCCATGCCCCACTTTGCCTCGGAGCCGGCCAGCTTCACCCGAACATCGCACCCGAGGTACGCCAGGGGTTCAACTACTCATGGGCTTGTTCTGCTACCCGTTGGCCTACACGTACTCAAGTGTGCCAGGGTACCAATATTGCAATGCACCTCGGACTGGATGAGCCCATGAGCATGCATGAGTGCACCGACCCCACGCTCAGTGCTACGGCGACCGAACGGAAGCTGAGGGGGTTCCGGCATGGTGCCCACAACCACATGGGCCAATCAGGTCCCGGTAGCAACGACTTCCACCTGTCATCCTCGCAGGTCGCAGGGCAAGCGGCTCTCGGACGATAATGCATTTGCGGACGGAGCCGTGGAGGTCATGGGGCGCAGCCGTGGCCCGCCCGGCCGCCGCCTCTCCTCTCTACCAATGCAGATGGGGCAACACCATGGCTTGGGGCAGGCCCTGGGGCTGGGTAGCGGGCTAGAGCGGCAGGACAGCCACGGTGCCGGGCCCGATGCAGCGGACGGTGAGGAGCACAGTACGCACGAGATCGCGGCCTTCCTTGACGCACAGAGGCGCCAGCGCTTGCGTGAGGAGAGCATTCAGGTGGGTCAGTTGGAGCACTCGAGGGCGGACAGCTACCAATGCACCTTGTAGGATCACCCTATGTGCAAGTGCAGCTGTCTGTGTCATCCTGCAGTCACTCGCCTTGTGTACCGACGCTTGCCCCACGGGCCCACGAGTTCCTAGACCCTGACAGCCGCCAGTCATGTACCGACGGAACCCTGGCTCCCGCTCGCCCGGTTCGCGCAGAGCCCAGCACCTGCAGCCCACGACCTGCCCGGCGGCTCGGACAGCTGCCTGCGGCCCGAGGACGCTCGCCCGCCTGCTGCCAACCACCTGCCTCGCTGGAGCTCCGTTCCCGGCCTCGCCCCGTCGCTCGGCACGCATGACGCTGTCGGTCGCGTGCGGCTTCGTGACCAACTCGCCTCCCTGGTGGACCAGGACGACGCGCCGGGCCCCGGCGGCAGGCTGCAGCCGTACGGCACCAGCGGCCAGGCGGCACTGCTGCTGCAGCAGCAACGTGCTGCTTCACTGGGGGCGGAGCTGCAGCGCCTGGCGGAAGCAGGGCTGTTGTCGGGCCCGACCCTCAGCCGTCTGGCGTCTAGCCTGGGGTCGGGCATGGCTGGTGATGGCGGCGGGTTTGGCGCCGCGGGTGGAGGAAGCGGCAGCGGTTCCCTGCTTCGCGGTGGCAGTGGCGACCGGGAGGAGGGCTTGGACCTAGGCCCCGTGTCGGCTGGCAGCACCAGCAGCGTCGCCAGTGCGCAGGCCGGGGGCAGCAGCGGGCCAATGCAGTGGGAAAGCGGGGCCTCGGCCGGGGGCGGAGGCTTCGGAGACAACCCGCTGGGCGGCCGGGCGGGGGCTGCAGGCAGGATGCTTGCGGGTGTTGGGGGCGTGGCATTGGTGCAGCGTGGCGGGGGCGCGGGGGTGCTGGGAGGCGCGAGGGACCCGTTGGCGCTGGAGGCGGCCAGGCGGCTGCAGCAGCAGCAGTGGGAGCGGGAGAGGGAGCTCCAGTTGGAGCTGCTGCAGAGGGAGTTGCGCCTGAGGGAGGCGCGGGGGCGGGAGGTGAAGGCGGAGGTGGATGCGGGGACGAGCATGGATGTCGATGGGCATGGGGATGAAGTAGCGGGCCGCGGGCACCTGCAGGCGGATGCGGCGGTGTCGGGGACGTTGCCGACTCGGCTTGCCGCTGCACTGGACTTGACGCGCAAGGGGAATGCCGGCGCGCTGGATGTCCTTCGGTCTTTGAGTGGAGCAGGGGTGGAGAGGTGGTAATGATTTTGCTGCGGTAAGGGTGGTGTAGATTGCAATGACATGGGGAATCGCGACGTGTGTGGCGCCCCATGGAATGGAGTGGAGGCCGCGCGGGGCATGGCAGGTTGTGTGCCGCTGCAGTGGCCCGCCAAATGTTTCTCATGACAACCATGCGTAAGGGGCGATATGCCGCGCTGGCGCTGCCTGGGTTTGATGCTTTCAGCTCCACATCCGGCGCGGCAATTGCTAGGCGCTGGGGAGTCTGGGGGCGCTGCAGTTTGGGGCCGTTGCCCCACGTGGCAGTTGCTGTACCGTAGCAAGCGTTGTACTTATGCCTTGGCAATGCAACGAGATGGTGCGAACGAAGTATGTTGGCAAGATGCACTGCACGATGTGGATGTGATGCAGACCGATTTGCCGGTCGGTGAGTTCAACGCTGGTCGGTGAGTTGGACGCAGTACTACACCCTCTGAAGGCTTGATAGCTTTCCCCATGACCACTGCGCCATTGGGCTATGAATTGCATAGCCATTTGGAGAGAAGCTCGGCCCACTTCCATATTTGCGGTGCGGTGCGAAATGCGGTGCCTCTGGTCTATTGAACCAGGACAGTGCGGAGGTTGGAGAACCGCTTGCAGATGTTGCGATGCCGGGCGATGCAATGGGCAAGGAATACCGGTATAACAGCGGACGAGTGTTTGCTGCCGTGCGCAGCCCGGGCGCCGCAGACGTGCGAACGGTCGGCGTTGTGCAGCGCTAGCCCGGACCGCGCCCGAAGCCAGGTTGCCATACGAAGTGGCTTGACGTAAATGTCGCGGCGGTTGCGCGCGTGTGCGCGTTGAGTGTAGAGAAGTTGCGTGGTCCTCAAGCCTGTACCTGCCTGTCACGCACCTGAGTGCTGCACACTGAAGTAAATAGCTTATGCCCGTTCGCGCAAGCCACACGCTGGGCATAACAGCAGCGGCTGTAGCGTCAGCAGTAAGTTGTGGAAGTGTCGTGCTGTTGTTCTTTTTGCGGTGCCA
This sequence comes from Chlamydomonas sp. 3222, assembly GCA_004335795.1. Taxonomy (NCBI): domain Eukaryota; kingdom Viridiplantae; phylum Chlorophyta; class Chlorophyceae; order Chlamydomonadales; family Chlamydomonadaceae; genus Chlamydomonas; species Chlamydomonas sp. 3222. The sequence goes on from QAXN01000675.1 coordinate 6,271, forward strand.
GGGCGATGTGCGGCCCCCGGCACAGGCGTATGCAGCGCCCTTCCCTGGTAGCGCTCTCTAAAGTGGTGTTGTCAAACTCATCGTCCTGCAGGCCGCAGGCCGTTCAGGACAGCAGCAGCTGGCGCCTTACTTTCTTGCGCATCCACCTTGACCGTGGTCCAATTGACAGTTGTTGCGGCCCTGATTGCATTACTTGTCGCCCGGACTGAGCCCGTGCACACGGTTGCGCAGGTGTATAGCTGTTGTGATCATGTCTCACGCACCTGCGCTGGCTTGTGTTATCACACCACGTCCGCAAGGCTCGACGCACTTGGCCTGGCCCCGTGGCTATGTGACGCACGTTCCCGGCCTCTACAGGACTGGCTTTTTCGTCGACGGGGCAAGGCTCCTGGCCCAGTCCCTTTCTGCTTGTGTTTGTAATAATCAGCGCAGTGCGCACAGTATGGTACCGCTACCCAGAAAAAAGGCAGTTGCCCACGCTGATGAAACGGTCCTGCCATCGTGCCATGACCTGCCAACGCGGACCTGGTAGGAGGGCGATCCCTGCCACGCTTTGCCAGGCCAATAAGGGTACACAGTATGTCCGGCGCCAGGTGCCGTCGGGAGCCCGTTCATTTCTTTCTGTGGAAAGTTGTACAGGTGGCCCCAACGCCGGGAAGCAGATGCGCGGGCTGCGCTTCGAGGCCCCCCCAGCGCTGCAGCCTCGCCTGTTCCGCTCCAGCTGGGGCCTGGTGCTGCGCGACTCCCTCACACGCGAGGGTCGCCTGCTGCGCCGCCTGCGGCAGCCCGCATTCCGGCAGCTGCAGGCGGCCGGCCGCCGGCCGCGGTGGTACGCGGGCGTGGAGATCGAGGTGCTGGGCGACGACGGTCGCTACCACCGGGTGGAGTTCGGGGCCGGCCAGGCCCTGCCCTCCGGCGGGGGTCACGGCGGCCGCCCGCCTCCCGCCCGGAGCGCCGGCGCGACTGCCACCGGGGGCCCCGTCCCCCTCAGCAACCACCTTTGTCCACCTAGAGTGCTAGAGAAGCAGAGGAACAAGCCCAAAAGACACCAGGGGCAGGGAAAGCCCATAAAGACAAGGGAAGAGGGAAAAGACAAATGGAGGCAACGTTCTGGCCAGTTGAGGCCCAGGCTGTGCAGCGTAGGCCATAGGGGAAAGCAAAGGCTTTGGAGTCATGGGATGGCTGTGCTAATCTCCAACGTTTGAGGGACAACAGAACAAGATTGCATTGCCACCGCCCTGACCGGCGGCCAACTGCTGCTGGATGTTGACCCTGGCCAGGTCGCCTCCGTGGGCCCAGGACGTAGGTTCACACAGCATACGGTGTGCACTCTCTCAGAGTGAGGGGCCATGGTACGTACGCTATTGAGTCCCGTGCTGCCATTACCATACCCGGTGCCCAGCGCCGGACGGCCCTCCTTGGTGCCTGTGGCACTCAGCAGGGTACCTACCACCGCTGCTGCCAGCAACCGTAGCGCACAGCGTCAATAGCCCCAGAAGCTGTAAGGCGAGCATGCATGGGCCTAATAGTGAAGTGTGTATGCAAGTAGCGTCAGGGGGCTTAGCCCAAGAGGCATGGCGTGTATCTGCAGCAGCAAGGTCGGCCGCACTTGCCAGGCTCTGCCGCCTGAGCGTAGCGCAACGTGTGATGCGCCTGGTGTAAATGGTAAATAAGAAACGCAACTTATGGTTGTTTAACATGTGGGTTTGTCACTTTCATCTTAAACTAGAAACGAGCACCGTTGTCGCCGTGGCATATGGACGAGCACAGCACACACAGCAGATGCGCCCCGCTGATCCCAGAGTTGACCAAATATAAACAGAGCTGAACACCCCTGTCCATGGTGATCTGTTACACAGCCTGTTCACCTCATACACTACTAGTGCCTTGAAACCGCGTCACAATGTCTAGCGAGGAGGCAGCTGCTGAGGTTCCCGAGGTAATCGCGGCGGATGCTGCCCCAGAGGAGGCGGCCCCGGCCAGCAAGAGCAAGCCCAAGAAGGCCGAAAAGAAGGCCGACAAGAAGGCTGAGAAGCCCAAGGCTTCCAAGGCTTCCACGCCCAAGAAAGAGAGCACACATCCGCCCTGTACGTTTCGGGAGTGGGTCTTTGCTCCGCTGGTGCTTTCGTAACTGTAATTACAAGCTTACAACCTCCACTCTAATGCTTGTACGCAGACTCGGTGATGATTAGCGACGCCATCACCTCTCTGAAAGAGCGCACCGGGTCCTCTGTCCCCGCAATCAAGAAGTTTATTCAGGAGAAGTATGGCAACCAAATCCACGACAAAAACTTCGACAAGACCGTGTGGGGCGTGATCAAGACGTTCGCGTCAAACGGAAAGCTGGTGAAGGTCAAGGGGAGCTACAAGCTGGGCGAGGTAAGGAGCCCTTTCTGCGTACACGAGGTACTAGGCTACAGCTTGCCTCATCCCACTTGGCTAATGCCTTTGAGATCTGCAACTGAGCTATGCCTGCTGTGTGTACAAAGCTCCGTCGCGCCATGCCAGCTGCCGTGGGTTTGACCACACTTGTGAACCTTGTGCGCTTTCCCTGTGCACCGCAGCTTGCTCTCTACCACCTGAGCTATCCCCCGCTGTACCAAGTAGTGTAGTGTCAAAGCCACCCTGACCAACTTCGACACCCGTAAGCCCACGACTCCTGACGGTCATTGCACCGCCCCTTTCCACCTCCACACGCAGGCCCTGAAGTCCAAGACCCCCAAGAAGAAGTCTGCGCCCAAGAAGGCCGAGGGCGAGGCCAAGCCGAAGAAGGAGGCGGCGAAGCCAAAGAAGGCCAAGAAGGAGGAGAAGCCCAAGGAGAAGAAGGTCACCCCTGCCAAGAAGAAGGCGGAGGCCAAGGCGGAGGCCAAGCCGAAAAAGGAGGCGGCAAAGAAGGCGGAGAAGCCCAAGAAGGAGGAGAAGAAGGCGGAGCCCAAGAAGGAGAAGAAGGCTACCCCGAAGAAGGCGGAGGCTAAGAAGGTTACCCCTGCCAAGAAGGCCACTTCTGCTAAGAAGGAGGCCCCCAAGAAGGCGGTGGCCAAGCCCAAGAAGGAGGCGGCGCCCAAGAAGGCCACCCCTTCCAAGAAGGCGGCGCCCAAGAAGGCCACCCCGTCCAAGAAGGCCAAGAAGTGATTGCCCTATACCTCCCTCTTTAACCGGTGTTTTTCAACACCACCTGCGCAGGATCTTGTTTATGGTGCTGCCACGCACTGCTTGCATGGTTTGCTTAGTGCATGCCATCTACTTGCTGAGTTGCTGTACACCCTGCCCTTTGGGATGGGGTGCACGTCCGGGATGCGGAGCTGGGCGCCAAGCTGCATTACGCGGCAGGGAAGCTGGGAGGTGAGCGCAGCTACGTTTTCCTTGGGGATTTAGCAATAGCATTCCTGGTCGATGAATTGGGTACGGGATGCTTGGGCCTGTGCACTGCAGAAACTACGTAGCAGAAGGTCACGCCACGGTATCAGGTGGGTGGGTGCGTGGTGCTCATGTGGGTCTCAGGGCTTCCTGGGTGACTCAGCGGTGACCTTCCTCGTGGGATGGGCAGCTTCAGGGGTGAGCGGGTCAGTACATTTTTCGCGGCAGCTGTCAAGGCCCACAGTGATAGGCAGGGTCGTCCCCTTCCGGCCAGCACAGCTAGGCTATGCAGCAGGCAGCCATACCTCGCCATACGACGCCCAGGACCCTGAGCACTGAACATATACCCGTTCCCAAACCTAACGAAACCTCTTCCTCCTCAGCCCCCTCCTTCCCCCCTATGTCGGCACGGCACGCCGCCAAGTGCCAGCAACGGACACGTCCCAGCTGCAGGCTCTTGCGTCTTGGCGGCGCGCTAGCCTGGCCGTTGTGGTGGTGCTCCGGCTGTTGCGGCGGGCAGAGGGGGCCTCCTGATTGCTGCGGGCTGCTGCGGTCGTGGAGGGGTGACGGCGGGTGTGGGAGTCGTCATGTACACGGATCCGCGGGATGCTCTTGCATCTCGCCTCGCTCTGGCTGCTGGACTGCAGATTGCTGCGTGAGCTGCTTTTCAACGAGCACTTTGTCCTTGCCAGTGTCAGGTGAACGCGGCTGCCCGTACCCTTGACCGTACGACGTGAGGCTGTGGGAAAGCAGCTTACAGGTGGGTGTCTAGGACACGAAAGTGAGGTTCTCATGCGGGTTGAGGCCCCAGCCGCACAGAGTCTGGGGTTGTTAATGTAAACCTCCGTGCCTGAGCAGCTGGTAGGCGCTGTGGGCCCGCATGAGGGCGGGGGTAATGGTATGGCTGGCATGGCTGGCCCTCGAGGCGCACAGCAAATCCCTAAGCGGCCTGTGCGTCCTCTGCACTAAGCGGCCCCAACAAGCCCCTGAGCACCGCCGTTCGCCACCGCCGCAACTGGCAGCCCCGCCCTAAATCCCTGACTCCCGGGAAAGTGCCTGGAGAACCGGAGACTAATGGTACCCTACACCTCAATCCCGGCGCACAGGTTGCGGAGCGGAGGTGCGCAACATGTTGTGCGGCGCCGTGCAAGTGAATAAGCAGCCGGTGCCATACGGGCCTGGGCGCGCGGGCGACTGGCCACGGCCTGCTGGGAGGGCAGCTTCCCCGCTTAACGGCAGCGCTTTGGTTCGTCAGCAATGTGGCGCCATTCCAGTGCTGAAACGGCGGAGCTATTGACCGTACAGCTCTCCCATGATGTACCACAAGTTGCAGTGTCTGTCTCCATTGATGCAACATGTGTTGCCCCAAGTCGCCACGCTCTTGCCAGTGCCCGGCGGTGCCTGTGCAGCGGGGCACGGCCGCCTTGTGCTAGCGCTGTGTATGACCCTGGCGGCCAGCGTGGTGCTGCCAGGGACACGCACGCAAATGCCCTACCAGCGCTCCTAGCCAGAAAAGCTACGGATATGGGCCAGTAGCATGCGGGTGTTCTACCGCCTGTCAGGGAAGGACAGACAATTTGCGCTTGTGCGTGGTGGTGGTGGTGGTGGTGGCGGTGCGAGCGATGGCGCTGCATATGGATCTGGCGACCGGCATCCTGCATTTTCTGTGACGTTGAGGTCAAGTGCAGGAGTACCTTGGTGGGCGGAGCTGGAGCGTGGGGCCAGATGCTTGTGTGGTGGGGGCCTTGGCGCTGCCTATGCTGGCTGTCAGGGTTGCCGCAAGGCGGTTGCACCGTTCCCGGCGGTCTTTCAGCAGGCAGGAGCTACTGCAGGACAAATCATGTGCAGGGATCGATCAGGGCGTCACAATCCAGAACTTGATGTGGCTTAGACTGGGTTCAGACCTCCATATGTGCTACCGGCGTTTCAAGTGGTCCCCAGGTGGATACGCACAGGAGCTGCATGCTGATGAAACGGTACGATGCTACGGTGCGATCTGATTGAATTTAACGCACTGCATGGCGCGTTGTCGCTGTCAGGAAGCCCGTGCGTACGTGAAAACCTTCTGTGGAAGGCCCTGGTGCAACAGCAAAGAAAGCTCGAGTCTTCTGAGGGTCGGCCTTTCACTCACGCCTTCCGCGCACGGCATAAATCTGCCTTTTATGCTTCATCAGGAAGGCACAGCCGCGAGCCGTGCCATCGTACCAGGACGCACGACAGGCCGCGGCAGCAGGGGCCATGGCAACACTGGCAGGGTGAGGTAACTCAAGGCGCTGTGCCTGAGTTACAATCAAACCTACCGCCCCGCATCCATGGTCAGTCACCTTAGGCACAAGGCTTTCATGCGTTCAGGTGCACAAGGATACTGTAGCGCTCCCCAAAGGGCTCTGGTCGTCAACACCCCCGTCCATCAAGTGCAGTTGTCGGTGGCGCCAAGTGCGGTGCCCACTGGCAACCGCTCGACCCAGCGGTGAATAGCATCAGGAAAATGAAGCGCTCATTCGTTGAAATTGATGCAGCAGCCGGCATAGATGTGTTGCACGCAGCCTACTACTTTCACATACAGCTACGCGACACGACAAAAGAACCTACCAAACAGACACCTTGCAGTCTTGCAGACAAAATACAGGGAATGCTCCTTCGCAACCGGGGGTGGCCATGATCATTCTATACGCAAAGTCTTACCCGACGGGCTCCAAGCCAACTTCAAACTTGTGTTTGGCACACCCTGCCACCTCTTGAGCCACACCACAGCCCACCTTGCCGTCCTTCACTACACATGGGCTCCTACAATCGAGTTGTCTCCCTGCCATACAGCATGCAGAGTCATAGTTGGGCAACCACCGCTTCGTGCTGCGCATCGTACGGCGCTCACGATGGTAGTGTACCTCTATATCAACCATATGGTCTGTTGGCCGTACACGCTGCCACCTTGGCCGCACACACCCTGCCACCTTCCAACTGGACATTGCCCCCGCAGCACACCAGTCCCCGTACCACTTACGGCAACTTACAGAAATGCCCACAAGTAACAAGACCTCGCAACCGGTCAGAACGCCTAAGGGCCGCGCCCGGTGCTGGCATGACACCCAGGCCGCTGGCCCGCCATGCTCCCACAACATGGCGCCATAGAAACGACTCGAGCCAGGCATACTCTTTCCCCCACAAGCCCCCCTTGCGCCAGCCTCCCCGACCACCGTGCAGCCAGACCCAACACACACTGCTCGGCCGTACTACCTCCAGCTTCCCAGCCGATGGCCAAGCGCCCCCATCGCACAGCTGGCCAGGGCCCCCCAGGCGCCACTCCACCCGCCGCCCCCTTTTCGTACCACCCGCCGAGACCGCATGCCGCTGGAGATCGGCGGCCCTGGACCAAGCACCTCCTCCTCCTCCTCCACACCAGGACGTGCGCCGCTTCCACGCGTCACTCGTTCTGGCCGGGCGGTATCACCGCGTTCATGCCGCTAGACTCCCGCGTGGCCTGCAGACCGTGGACAGGGCCGCAGTAACAAGGGTGTGAGGTCTCGCAACGCGGGACGTGGTCCAAGGGTCGAGGTATGGACGGCAACGTGCTGCGCGCGTTAACACACCAGCACGGAAACCCGCGTGGCCACAGCGGTGGACGCCTCGCGAGTGCTGTCGGGGCAGCGTGTCTTGGGCCCCATGGAAAGCGCCTTGCCTGCTACACTTGCCAACTGCGTCGCCACGTCGTTATCACTGCGGACACTCTGCCAATAACACCTGCCGTACCTGATGCATAGGTACTACCCGCCCGTGTTCGCTTCCCAGCCCCTCCGCGCACGACCCTGCAGGCCTGAACACCCGCCAAGCAACGCTACAACAGCGACCTTCGTCCGTCTGCCCCACGCCGCGCAACTCCCTGCCCTGCATGCCGCGTGCACCTCCAGCTCCATGGGCACCCCTGCAACCCGTACCACCGACCACCAAAGGTAACTCCCGTGGTAACACAGCACGATAGCGCCTCCAGTCCCGTCATTGACATTTTGCCCCTTAAGCCCAGAGCCCGACCCATTGTCCCCGTCCACGTCGTACCCCACCCTCTGGTCCCTCGCCCCCCGTCCCCACCTGCAGCAGCTCCCGCAGCATGACCTCCATGTCCTCCAGCTCCTTGACGATGTCGGTGAAGGTGGGCCGGTCGGCGGGGTTGTGCGCGATGCAGCGCTTGCCCAGGTACTCCAGGTGCGGGAAGCAGTCGGGCGGCCACTGCGGCCGCAGGCCCTGTGCACATCACCGGGCGGCACAGGCAACACGACGGGCTCAAGTTCGTCCAGCGTGCTGACACCACGTTGCACGGGGCGCTCAGCAGACGCCCAGACGGATGGGGGACAGCAGCGAGGCAAGGTGGAAGCGTTAGCGTCAGGCGGGGTTAAACCATTCGGCCGAGATGACTGACAACGCGAGGGTTGCAGCAGGTAAGTTGTGATACAACCAAGGCATGCGTACGGCCCTGGCGCCCACCTGCGACACCGACTGGATGACCTCCCCCTGCGTCATGTTCTCGTACGGCTTCTTGCCCGTCACCATCTCCCACAGCAGCATGCCGAACGCGAACACGTCGGTGGCCTTGGACATGGTGCCGCTGAAGTGCTCGGGGGCCATGTAGCGCAGCGTCTGGGGGTCACGGAATGGAGAGAAACAGCGGTGGGTGCGAGTCAGCAGGGGAAGGGTGCGACGGTCATCGTGTGCATCTGGTAAAGTGGACTATGTTGCCCGCAGTGGGCCAGAAGCAAGTGAGCGAGCGGCTGTCCCCACGCCGCTTGCAACCAGCAAGGTCCGGGTTGCCTCGCGGAGAACGCCTCGAGCATTGAAGGCTTGCGGCATCGTGCGCAACTGGCATCGCCCAGGCAGAAGGCACTCGCAAAAGCACCCGCAGCAAGCAGTCTACGGCTGACTACATCGCTGTTGCAACCAGTGGCTACGCGCGTCATCAACTATGGCCACCAGACCCCACCAGCCATCCCTATTACGCCAGCAGGCAGTGACACGCGTCGCCCAGTGTCCCCAGGTCATCCATGGGCCACGCGTTCGCGCACGCGACCTGTGAGGGTGCACAGCCTCTGCAACTTCCCACAGGGCCGCCCCACCAAGACACCCCCGACCCGCATGGCTGCGGCTCATCCCGCCCTGCACCCGCCGCTGCTCACCCCCCAGGTGTTGGTGGCGATGGGCCCGTGCGCCACGTGGCTCAGCCCGAAGTCCGCCAGCTTGGCGATGAAACCCCGCCGGTCCACGCGCGCGCTGGTCAGCAGCACGTTGCCCGGCTTGAGGTCGCCTGGGGATCGGTCATGGCGGGTGTGTGGATCGTCTCATGAACTGAAGCAAAGCAGGTCGCTGTAGGCATTCTGGCGCAGCACGCAGAGCAGCCGCGCGGCCCGTCAGCGGAAAGCGCAAGTCGGGTCCGAATGCCACGTCGCACACCTTATGCCCATCTGGCGCTTTGGTGAAAAGAACATGTGCAAATGTGCAGGACCATGTCGAGGGCTGAGGTGGAGTGCGCGTAAACCGCAGTACGTCCAGCCTCCTTTCCGAGAATTATGCCTGCTGCTAAGCCAAACGCCAGAACCGCCAGAATGTTCGCCAAATCAACACACCAACTCCCGCCACTTAAGCCCATGTACTCCTCCCCCAGGAACACCTCATGCAGCCGCCTCAGTGCACATTTGCGTGCCCGTCGTGACAACGCCGTCAATCCGGCTGAGCGTCCAACCTGTACCCCACCAAATGGCCCCCGTCCTCACCGTGCAGGATGTTGCTGCTGTGCAGGTGCTGCATGCCCAGCGCAATCTCGCGCGCCGTGCGGAACAGCGCGCGCGCGGCGATGCGCTTGTTCCACCGCGGGCTCTCCCGGAACACCTGCCGCTTGTAGATCGCCTCTTGGAGCGTCCCCTGCAGGGCGCAACCAACGGGGTGTTTCATGAAGCATGCCGTTGCGGTCCCCGCTATGCTGGCCATGCCGCATTCTGTGGTCATGAGCTTCAACGGCACAAGCTTGGGCAGGAGGGCTACGCTGCTGCTCCCAACTTCGGTACATGGCTGGACATGTTGCTGCTGGCGGCGGTCCAGTCCCGACGTAGTGCTGCTCCAGACTTGAAGCCTGGGTGCAGCTCGCCTGCCCACAGCTGCACGAGTCATAGCTCGGGGAGCAGCCATGCTCGGTTACTTGATACCCTGTCTGGGTGCTGCTCCGGGTACCCGCCACCCACCCTGTCCGCGTACTCCATGATCACCACCGCCAGGTACTGGCCGGGCTTGACCTGCAGCTGCAGCAGGATGTTGCTGATGCTGATGGTCCCGCTGCCCGCCTTGTGCCGAGGGTCGCCGAAACCGTCCCCGGACACGAAGCGCATCGAGTCGCCGCTCAGGCGCCGCGCGTCGTCAGAAGCCGCACCGTGGATGGCGTGCAGGGACTCGTCGTCCATCATGGCGCAGCGGGTGGTGTACGTTTGGATCACCTGCGAAAGCCACCATGGGAAGGAGGGCCAAAGGGGAGGGGGGGCGCGGGGGTTGCGGTCAACGGGGCGGTCGAGATAAGCCCCAGTTGTTCCGAGCCTAGGCCGTTACCTCAGACCCCTGAGGTTAGACGACCGCATCAGGAGCCGATGCTTGGCAACAGCATGGTCTGCCCCTGCATATGGGAACTCACGTTGGGATGCGAAAGCAGCTGGCCCAGGAGCGACTCCCTGAGGGTCACGCTGTTGGAGTTGAGGCTGTCCGACACGACGAACTTGATGGCTACCTTCGCGCCCTGCCAGAGTCCTGCGCACTCGGAACGACGTCCAGGTTTGGCAGTGTCCATGCCAACCCCACCCAAAACCCAGCGTAACCCGGGGGGGGGTGTTTACATTCGGGTCTCACCTTTGAACACAGCGGCAAACGAGCCATTGCCGATAAACGCCAAGTCCTTAATGTCGCCCACAAGGTCCTGCCAAGGACCCCGACAGCACAGTGCAACAATCAGCAAAAAGCTCATGTGTTGATGTATTGAAGCTCCTGTGTTGCAAGCGGTATCTCTTGGACATTAGGACGCACCTCGGGACGGCAAAGCTGGATGTTACTCTGGCACAACGTCTGCTCGCTGGTGAGCTTCAGGCTGTGCGTGTAGCAGCCTGGCATCGGAACCGCGCGCGGGACCTGTGGCAGAGGAGACTGCCCGTCTCCCGGAACGTCCTCGATTTCCCCGTCATTGTCTTCGTCATGGGGTTCCTCGCTGGTGCCTGCTGCGTCCGATGACAGCGCTAGAGTACCCGCGACATGGCTGGGATCAGCAGGAACACTGCTTCCGTTTGCCTGCTCCTTAGCAGACTCTGTGACGTTGTTGGGCTCTGGCTCGCACGAGGCACTCCGGTCCCTTGCGGAATCCGAAAGCTCGCCAGCTGGTGCAGACCCAGCGTTGCTCTTTAGTCCCTCGCCAGCTAGCTGCTGAGGAGCTGCAGCCGGTACTGACTGGCTGGCAACGGGAAGTGCCGATGCGGATTCAGCTTTCCGTGCCTGCTGCGCCGCGACTGTTGCTGGTTGCGGGTTGCTAGCCGGCTTTGGGTGACCGCCACCAAAGCAGGAAAATAGCGGCATCCTCCCTGTTCCTCGCACCGTAGCTATCCCATGACCAAGGAAAAACAGGCCTCAGCGAGTTGACTACAAAGTTTGTCTTGATACGGGTTACGCTACTCGCTCCAGAGTACAGAGAGCATCTAGTACTGTCCGTCTAAGGAAACGCGCGCACACTGCGCAAAAGCGGTTGGCCTGGGCGGGTTGCAAACGGTGCGCCGTACCGCATGATTACCGTTGCTGCGTTGCACAATCCACCCAGGCCATGATCTTGACCGTAACCCCCAGCAAAGCCCACAGGCTGTTCAGATGTATTCAGAAGCCAGCAAGTGTTCTGCAGGACACTGCTTGTCACCTCCCTAACGCGCACGAGGGCCACCCGGGCCTTGACACAGGGGAGCCCTTCCTCATTGCCTACCGACTGCCCAGTCTTTATGGCATTGATGTAAGCTTCCCCATGAACAAGCTTTGGTGTTGTAAGCTCATATAATCAGCTCCGCTAGAGGACACCACTGAAGTGGCGGAGTTGTTGTGCCTGATGCCACCGTTCCGAGGCGCTCTTTTGCCTCTGCGTGCTTGCAGTGGACACACCGGCACTTCCCAGTGTTACCCTCGGCATCAATTCCTACCTCTCTCGGCTGCTTGCGCAGTGCCTTCATGTCGACACCGTAAGATGCTGTATGCACCAGCACAAAACCGTCCGTGGTTGCCGTACATAAGCACACCTGTCACACCGTTCACAATACATGCAAAGCCCACAACATCTGCGAAATACGCTGCACGAGCCCACATAAGGGACTCACGTGACCTTGCCACGCCGCCTCGCACCCTGCGACCGCGCCAACACACCATCGGGCCTGAGGCCGAGCACACTGCACGCCACACGCATTCGCTTTCGCACCTCATCCTCCCGCTCCCGGTTCCGACCGCCATCAGCTCCCTCCCCCATCCCCACCCCTCCCTCGCTCTCCTTCTGCACCTGTCTCCACCTTGCCATCAGCACCTGCACAGCCGGCCTCCCCGGTTGGTGCGCCAGCTGCGCGAAGCTCCACATCACACCCGCCACCTGCGCACCCGTCATGTCACGTGCCAGCTGCACCGCCCGGGCCTCCACGCCGGCCCAGAACCGCTGCTGCTGCGGCCTGAACCGTAGCTGCCCGAGTGCCACCAGCAACGTGCACAGGTCCCTAGCACCGGCACGCGGCAGGAGGGCCGACCCATGGGTCACAAGCGCCACCATGGCGCCCCGCGGCGGGCGCAGCCCCATACACGCCAGGGCCCACAGCACCACCGGCACCGCGCCAGGGTCCTCCCCGGGGCATCCTCCCACGACTGCTGGCCGCGCTTGCGGCGCGTCCATGTACGTGGGGTCTAGGCCAGCGGCCACCAGCGCCAGCCACGCGCCGTGTCGCTCATCCAGGGACTCCGCTCGCAGCCGCGCACAGCCCCACAGCACCTGGCGTGCGTTGGACGCATTGCACCCTTGCACGGGCACGCCACCGGCATCTCCACCGCCCTGCTGCGCCTGTTCCTCCTCCCATTGTCGGCTCCAGGTCTCCACGCACGCGCCCACCACGCGACCCAGCCAGCCGCCCAGCAGGCGGTCCGGCTGCAGCCACATACGGCCCAGCGCGTACAGGCACGTGGCAAGCTCCGCCGCGCCCAGCTCCCCACGCCCCGCCGCCGCCTCCAGCTCCGAAAGCACGGCCGCCGTCCACGCCGCAGGCAGCTCCGTGCCCCACGCGGCGGCACACCACAGCGCTGACGACAGCACCCGGGGCGTCGGCGACACACGCACCTCCAGTCCCGCTCCCACCCCTCCCGCCTGCTCGCCGCCGGACACGGCTGCCTCCAGTTCCTGGGGTCCCTGCTGCGCTCGCCCGCGCCGCCCCCGCCTGCGCTGCCGTACCGCCTGTCCCACGACACGCATCACCGCCGCCTGCCACTCGGGGGGCGGCTGCATGCGCAGCTTGACCACAGCGGTTGCCGCGGCGACGAGCTCCTCATCCCGCATGGACGGCAGTACGGCAGCGGTGGCGGGCCAGTACGACGCCGACCAGCCGGCAGGCGGCGGCAGGCCCAGGGCGGCGGCCGCCCAGGCGGTGTTGGCCAGCTGCTGCGGGGAGTAGTCCAGCAGCCGCTGCTCGGAGCGGCGCAGGAGGTACGAGCCCAGCGAGCGCAGCGCATGGCGAGCCGCTGCCGGACCGTCATGCGCTTCCGTGCCCGCCCCCGTCTTTACGTCGGCTGTGAACTGGGTATCCGCTGCGCCGCCATCGCCGGCTTCGAGTCCGTCGAGGGGAGGGGTCTGGGCAGGGCGGTCCAGGGACGGCGGCAGCAGCTCGTGCAGCCGCGCCGCCGCCACCAGGCCGCTCGCCACGTCGGCGGCGCCGCCGCCGCCGGCCGCCAGCGCCGCCGCCAGCGTACGGCACAGGGCGGCCAGCTGGGCCGCCTCCTCCTCGGCCCGGGGGCCTGACGGCGCGAAGCGCAGCTGCGCCAGAGCCCACAGCGCGTTGCACAGGCCCTGCAGCCAACAGGGGTGTGCCGAGGGCCGGGCTGCGTCGTTCCTTGGGTGAGGGCGTGTTTCTTCGCCATGGTACAGGCTAAAGCGCCGCACCGCTGCAACAAATCAGTCGTGCCCGAGCATCGCCCCGACCAGGCCTCCACGTTACAACATGCGTGTGCAAGCTATTGACAGCCAAAAGGATGCGCTCCACCCGAGCAGCCCCCTACCTGTGGCGTGAAGCCCTGCCGCTGCTGCTCCGTGGCCTCCAGTGCCCTGCCCAGCCAGCGGCGCCCCGGGTGGTGCCCCAGGCGCGCCAGGGCCCACAGGCTGTTGGCCAGGTGCTGCGGCTGGAAGCGAGGCAGCTGCGCGGCCGAGGCATGCGCCCAGGCGTCAAGCCAGGGGCCCAGGCGGAGCCCGGCGGCAGCGTCGTCGGCTCGGGGTTGCAACCGCTGCTGGTCGGGGGTGAAGCCCCCGCCGTTGCTCTCTGTACTACTGCGGCTGCCATTGGCCAGCTGCGCGTTGTCGTGTCGGGGCCCGTCCGCAGGCCGCAGCGCCCCCAGGTGCTGCAGGGTGGCCAGCGCGTGGATGCTGTTCGACAGGGCCTGGCGGGAAGGGCAGGGGCAGGATAGGGCGGGATCCGGGTACCACAAGGGTCAACAAGCCGGCAAGCAGGCAGGGCTGCCGTACGTCGTTTCGCAGTCCAGGGCGCATCCCTCCTTCCTTGCAGTGCATGCTTGAAGCCTCTGCAACCATGATCTTCGAGACATCCAAACTGGATACGACGCGCGCACGAGGGCTGCCAAACCTACCTGCGGCCCCAAGTCGTCCATCTGCCGTCTCGCGGCGCCCAGGAGGCAGGCCAGCAGCTGCTCCAGGCGCATCCCGGCCTCCCCACCCCAACCCTCGCCGTCTCCGCTGCTGCCTCGCCCCCCCGTCTCCTTGCCAGCGCCACCCGGCTCATTCCAGCTATCCCCCGTTCCTGCAGCATCCCCCTCCACAACCTGCTGCAGCTCCCGTCCGTCACCTCCGTCACCTCCGTCCGCCCCCACAACCTCGTCAGCCACCAGCAGCTGCTGCAGCACACCCGGCGCCTCAGCCGCCAGCAGTGCCGTGCAGTGCAGCGCATTTGACACGTGCTGGCCCTCGAAACGGTCAGCCGCCTCCGCTGCCGCCCGCAGCAGCACCCCCAAGGCCCTCCGTGCTCGAGCCTCCGCCGCCCGTGCCTCCTGCGCCAGCCTCGCCTCCCGCTCCAACGCAGCCTTAGGCCCCAGCCCCTCTGGCCCAACGAAGCCCTGCCCTCCGGTGGCAGCGACACGACGCAGCTGCTGCAGCCGGTGGCGGGCGCGGCTGCGGAGCCATAGATACAACTGGGTGGATGCCCAGAGACCGTTGGCTATCACACGGGCGTCTGGTGCAGCACGACCACCAGCGCCACCACCATGACCCGCAGCACCCGCACCGACGGCGGTGTCGCCCGCCCCACGGCGTGTCTCACCGCCGCAAACAGCGTCCCCGACGCGAATACCCGCCTCTCTGCCGTTCACCGCTGTAGCTCCAACTCCACCCGCGTTGCCGCCCCCGCCCACGGAGTGCGCCCACGACATCAAGTCCTCAAAACTCCCCGCGTCACCGGGCACCGCCGCCGGCCCCTCCTGCCCCGCTGCCAGGACCCCTGCCGCGGCCCCAGGCCCGCGCCCTGTGCTCTGTGCCGACTTATAGCCTAGCTGCACGGCTCCTGGGGACCGCTCGGACGCGTCCCTGGCCGTCCGCAGCACCGGTGCGCCTGCCCCCGCAGCAGCGCCATCCGGACCGGCTCTGGGCCCCAGCGCCCGACCTGCGGCATGCGACGACGTCTTCCCTGTTACGCCCCCGGGGCCCCCAGTCCCCGCACACCTGCCGGCCAGCCGCTCCATCAGCTGCACCACCACGACCACGGCCTCGCCGGGCGGTGGGGCTACTGGCGGCGGCGGCGTGTCGGTGCGTGAGGGGCCGTCCCGCTTGCCGCTGTGCTGGGCCGCCACGGCAGCCAGCGGCGTGAGCGCCAGGGGCCGCGCCGCGCCCCGGCCCCCGCTGCCTGCAGACGCCACCACAGCCGCAGGGCCGAACCTGGGCGCCGCCAGGGCCCCTAGCCCCAGCACGGGAGGAGGACCGCTGCGTGACTGAGGCGCCAGGGCGGCGGCCAGGGCAGCTGAAGGGCCGTAGGGCCCTGCTGATCCTGTGCGAGAGGTGACACCTGCCGGTGAAGGAGATGCTGCTGCAGAAGGCCCTCCCTGCAGCATGACGTCTGGCTGTGGGGCAGGGGATGGGGTTGGCGGCGCCGGCGCCGGCGGCTGGGGCTGTGCTTGCTCTGGCCCGGGAAGCTCCAACTTGGCCATACGCGTCAGCGCCGCCGCCAAATGTATGTCGTTAAGAGCGTGAGTGCCGTACCTTTGCACGACTTCTGACACCTCCTGCCATGTGTTGGACGAGCTGAGCAGCCGCGTGACACGGCGGGCGGTGCTGGGGTCCAGGAGGGGCGGAGGCGCTGCAGCTGCATTGAAGCTCCGGGAACCTCGGGTCTCCGGGTCTCCAGCGGTAACAGGCGCACTCGGGTGTGAGGGACCTTCAGCTGTGGACACAGCAGTGACGTGGAGCTGCGGTGGGGTTGTGCTGCGAGGGGGCAGTCCGGGTAGCTGCCACGTGGGCACCTTGCCGTCAGCATGGAGCCCAATGGAGCCCTGGGTTGAAGGCTGTCGAAGGTCACCGTAGGTGTCACGTTGGACTTCAAACTCTGTGTAAAGAGTGGGCTGCCCCTGATCAAGGGCGGTGCCCGACGACACGGGCGCTGGAGCCGTGGCAGTGCGTGACCGGGACAGCGCCAGCAAGGGCTTGGCAGCAGCGCGGGCCGGAGCACTGACTGCATTTTGCCTGCCTATTTGCAGCCGTTGGATGCCTATTGCCAGCTGTGGACATGATCCGGCGCTGAGACTGGAAAGTGGGCCCTGATGTCGCGTAGCGGACAACTGCCTGGTCTTGCATCGGCCTTGGACAAGCGAATTATATGAAGCATGCTGGATTACCATAAAGCTAAGGAGCTGCTGTGCCTCGCGGTGTGCCAAGAATCCCTTGCAAAGTTGCGACGACGTCCTTTGCGCCCGAAGACGCGCTTTGTCCGCATAGGCGCTCATTGAGACGTCATGTTGCGCTAATTGCTATTTGCTATTTGCTGTTTATTGATGACCGCCCGCGCCTTTTCCTGGACTCCTGTTGCGAGTGCTTGCAACCTGTTATTAAAGCTCCGTAGTAGCGAATGGCAGCGCTTGAGGCGAAGGGTATGCGTACACCATTATGGTAGCCCGTTGGGTGCCTTTTATACGTCAGCCCTTTTGAGGATCGCGGCGTTGCTACATGACACGTGCCTTCAAACGTTCAAGCCTTCTCCCCAGCTCCCCTCTTTCGCAGCACTGCGGAACTGAGCATGTATGCCATGCCGTAGGCCTCTAGTTTGTCATTGTGCCCTGTTGTGCCATCCGAGCGTATCGCCAGGCCACGCTGTCACCTTCAGGCCGTTGGAAGCGATGTCAACTGACCGGCATTGACCCACGGGACCCTTCTACCCGGCTCCACCACAGGGAACACATTCCTATACAGCACGAGCTGCCCATATAACTGTAGTACAGAACAGACGCCCGGTCAACGCAAGTACAAGTCCCAAATGGCGGAGGCAGAGGCTCGGGTCAGGCGGGGCTCAGATGGATGACATAGCGGTTCACATGGCTCGGGCTCGTGGCAGGGCTCGTGGCAGGGCTGGGCACGGCTGAGGCGCTGAGCATGGGCAGCAATTGACCTTTCTCCCGACCCTGGGGCAGCTGGGGGCAATGACAAGTACGTTACGTGTGCTGCACCTGTGGAAGAGGGGATGGGAGGGTGCAGCCGAATACTCTTGTGCGGCCTCTGGTAGGGGTTGCTGAAACGATGGTCACAGCGGATGGATGGGCATTCCAGCAGGGGTACTGCAAGGCCAAGCCTCCAGCTCAATGAGATTACGTCACAATCAATTGAGCTGTCACCAGACTGTGGCCCTGCGTTGAGGGATGTCGTGCGTCAGCCGGAGGCTGAACGATGGTTACAAAACCATGAACGGTGCCCAGTGCAAACCAGGGTGGAAGACGCAGTGCAATACCAAAAATCCTGATAACAATGCCACGCTATGTATTGTCAGCGGCTGCGGACTCTGTGACGCAGACACGCAGACACGCGCCCGTTCCGACGGTTCCGGTTACAGCAGCGTGCCACGGGGATGCATGCATAATCAGACCGAAACGTTTTTGTCCATACATATTGACAGTATACAGTAGAGCCCTGCTATAACATAATTTAGCGTAGGCCTGGCACCTTCCCTCTCAGCGTTTAAAACCTTGTCGTCCCTTTCGAATGCAAACGTTCTTGCCTTGGACAATCATATGCCTTCCGCACACTTGTACAGTAACGAACTGAACAGCGATGGCGCGTGAACTGTCCCCGCCTCTGTTGCTTTGGCTACTGCTAGCCATTGGGGGACACAGGCTCGCTGTGGGCGCTACGCTGCCGCGGGCGGTCGTCCATGTGGGCCCGCACAAAACCGCCACGCTCTTCATACAGGTAAGCCGCGTGTCCCTTATACGCCGTGAGCTTGTTCGACGGCATGAGCTTCTTCCGCAACAACACACTGCGTCTAGTATGGTGACATACACGCCTGCGTCAGCTGCAAGCCACATTCATGGTCATGAACACGTATATGTACCAGTCTAGTACCAAAGCCGTGACGTTGTGAAACGGAACCTCGCCTTGGTGGAGGGGCAGACATGAACACGTATGTACACGCCCCGACGTGCCGAGTCACATCAACATGATGTAAACACGCGGCCTGCCCTGCCCCGGCCCTGACCCTAACCAACATGCAACAGCGTCATCCTGCACGACCCAACACCAGGGTACCAGTAGCCGCCTATCGCCTAGCCTCCCTGGCATCCCCATGTGGCCACGAGCCCGCGACCCGCATATCACCATGTTGCCCGTGCCGCTGGCGCTGCTCCGGCCCGAGCTGGCCCCGCTTGAGCTGGTGCGCGGGTCCCACTCGAAGGTGCCCCCCTCGCCCACCGCCAATAGCAATCGGGGGCAGCGGAGGGGCCGGACCCGAACACCCACGACTGGGTGTAAACTTCGCAGCACCCACGTAGACAGGGTGAAACTGCATCTCTTTCTTCCTCCCAACGAGGCCATATGAGGGTTGGCCTGTGCATGCCGCACAATGGCCGACCGTCTCCCCGAAACACCCCACACCCAGGGTACACCAATGGAACCAGGCTCGGCAGCGCGGTTTTTTACGCGCGTGCCTCATGCAGGCTTACCTAACACTTTGCACACATCATCTTATCCTTCCGGACCATATTCGCTGCCCTTGCGCGCAGACCTCCGTGTGCCGACACGCGGCCCACCTGCAGCAGCACGGATGGGTGCTGCCGCTATGCGCGCAGTGCGGACAGCAGCAGTGCAGCCCAAAGGTACGCCATTACCACCTACCGGTACCCGCCTAAGCCCCCATGGCTAGCATCCCTCCGCCTTGTGTGCAATGTACTGGCATCAGGCTTGTCCGTCCGGGTGTGGCGGGCTGTGCCGGGTTGCTGGTTCTGCTCCAACGCAACATGCCTAACTGCTCCTCGCGCCCACGTGCGGGCAGGTGTTCGCGCACCTGGCGTGGCAGTTCCACAACGACACGCTGCGCTGGAGCTGCCCCGTGGACGCCATCAGCTGCTTCCGGGAGGGGCTGCGAAGCGCGCGGGAGGCGGGGCGGCACGTGCTGCTGACGGCGGAGGACCTCAGCACCCTGGCGGGGGAAAGGTGGGTGAGGGGATACATCTTGAGGGGACACATCTTAAGGTTCGCCATCTGTTACGATGAATAGTATTCTGTCAACAAACATTTTTGCCATTGGCGGTTGGCGGATGCTGGAGGGGCGGTGCATGCAGCAGTGGTGTGGAGGTGGGTGCAACACAGCGCTGTGTACGGCGGCAGGCGATCTGCTGCCCTGACACGAAACGAGGCCGTATGTGCTGTCTGCCTGCAACGTGGCGCCTTCCGTGGGTGCAGTGCACACCGCCAAGTGCCAGCCACAGAGCTCTACACCCGCTGCTGCCCCGCCCTTGAGCGCTCTGCCCGTTGCTCACCCACAGCCCTCTCCACCGCCGCAGGATGCAGCTGTTTGCCCAGTCGCTGCAGGGCTTCAACGTGTCCATCGTCATCTACGTGCGGAGGGCGCTGCCCATGCTGCTGAGCAGATACTACCAGCTGCAGGAGGGTGGGTCCGACGTGGGCGCGTCAACGGTGGGGCTGGGGGCGCTGGAGTGGATCTGTCGGTGTGTGCGTGAATGGAAGATCTTTGCGGCGAGGCTCCCACAACCCATGAGGTAGGTAGTGCTCAGGCGCAGAGATGCTGATCCCATTGCAAGGTACGGCTCCTCCCGCCTCGCCCCCGGTCGCCTGCCCAGGTTGATCGCGATCCCCAACCGCTCCGACCTCCCTGCCACGTGTCGCTCCCTCTCCGCCCTCGCACCCCCAGCCGCCCGCCCCGTCCCGTACCGCCCCGCCCGGTCCCCCACCTCGGATTGGGCATTTCCCCGCACCCAGCCACAAGCATCACCACCCCTGGCCCCACGCCGCACCCCCGGCCCCAGGCTTCTCCAAGTTCCAGCCCGAGTCCCTGGGCCGCTACTTCCTGCGCACGGCTGTGCAGCAAGGGGGGAACGGCAAGGACTTTTTCGACGGTGGCTTTAAGGGACTGATCACGCGCTGGGCGAATGCGTTCGGGTAGGAGCGTCCTGGCTGCAAGCAAGGGCATGGGCACGGGTATGGAGCACGGCACTTACAGCGGTGGGCCCCCTGGTCACTCCGCCGTGTGGGGTGGGGTATCGCTGTAGGTGCGAAAACACCGTTGTAGGGCGTCGAGCTGTGCAAGTTGGTGCGGCGTGAGGGGCGTGGTGCGGCGTGAGGGGCGTGAGTGGGCTGTGGCGCCTGTTTGTCGCACCGGCGTCGTGCCTCCGCACGTGGCACGTCATTGTGGATCGAGCACCGCCAGACTGAGCCAGGAACCACGCATTTGCCTTGCGCTTACGCGGGAACCGCATGTGCATCAACCGCCCGCTGGTCCTTGCCGCTTCAGCCTTCGCCGCACCCAGGGTGCATAGAATTACCTCTCGCATTAGGTTGCACCTAGGTTGCCTGGTCCCTATGCACCACATCCCGTCCGTGCCCTGTGGTGGTGCTGACCCGCCTGACAGCGCCATGCATGCTCCCGGCCCCGCTTCCATCCTGCTAGGTCCTTTAGAACTCTTCAGCTGGCCGTCAACAGCTCCATCCTCGCAGCATACGGCAATCCTCCGGCGGTCCCGTTCCTCATTCGTAGCGATAACGTACCCCCTCTTACACGATGCCCCCTTTGGTGCTATGTACTCCCTCAGCGAGAGCGCCCTGCACCTGGTGTCTTACGAGGGCGTGGCGGCTGCCGGCCTGGACCCCTTCCTGGTCATGCTGGAGCGCGTGCTGCGCCTGCCGCCCGTGCCCAACGACGGCACGCGCCTCAACGTGCGGCCGCCCGGACGCGTGGTGGCCGCAACCACCTTCCTAATACACTACATGCACCTGCGGTCCGACGAGCCCACGTGGCTGGCCTTCCCCTGTGCGAGGCCCATCGCGGAGGCGCGTCTGATGCCGCTGCTTCCGCTGTCGTGCAAGCCCTTCACAGGCTGGGCGGCGGCGCTGAACAAGAGGGAGCGGGCGGCGGCGGCGACGACGGCACCGGGGGCACACAGGTGGGCGTGGCACGTGCAACGGTGTGGGGGGCTGGTGTGGGGGGGAAGGCTTGCGCAGGTCAGGTTGAACACAGTACCCTGTGTGGCTCCAGCGTGCATGGCTGGCTGCAGCTGCACGTGCCGGTGGCACTGCGCAGAAGCGGCTCTTCCACGGGCTGTTGTGGATGGGTGTGTCATGCTGTGCACGGAAAAAGTGCAGCGGAATGAAGCAGAAGCGGTGTGCACAGCTGCACGTGCCTCCCTCTGCGGCACAGTGCATCGCCTCGCAGCACCGCCCCGCCCGCCGCCGCTCCACCGCTTCCGTGATCCGCCGTTATCCGGCCTCCGCCAACCCACGCCTCGCCCACGCTCGTGGCCCCGAACCCCTGCCAGGCACTGCTTCGACCTCGAGCCGGAGGTGAGCCCGCTGCCCGAGGCGTGCGAGGTGGAGTACCCGGAGCTGTTCAAGAGGTGGGGCGAGCTGGGGCCCAAGATCCGCGAGGTGGCGGCAGCGGCGGTGGAGGCGTGCCCCGCGGCGGCGGTGATGAAGCCCCTGTGGGTCGTCAAGCAGCAGCAGCAGCAGCAGCAGGGCAAGGTGTAGACCCCGTGCTGGCGACCGCGATTCGCTGTACGCAGTGTATGCCTTGCAGGCAGGGTTGCTATACATTGAGGCTCAGGAGCGTGCCAGGCAGGCAGATAAATGTTTGGAAGGGTGTGTGCCGATGTCCGCTTGGGACAGGGATGCACAGGGTGGCAACTTACCGGTACCTCAAGGAGTGCAACCGGGGAAGACCTAGCACGCGCGCGCGCTTTACATTGTCACGGTAAGGCGTGCCGTACACAAGCCAATGCCAGACGGACGGCGGGCGTAGCTTATGCCGGTTTCTTTCTTGGCAATCTTTATGGTGGCTAGAAATGTTTGCAGGAGCTTGCAGGGGCCTGGCCAGGTGTCACGGTACGCGGCTGAGCTAAACGCGAGCTTAAAAGCTCAGATGATAATTCCGGGGGCGCCACACCCCTTCTACACCAGGTAGTGATTCCACACGTGGCCCCTGGCCGTTCCCGCGTCTCTGAGGTCCTGGCACAGGGCTCCTCGACGCTCGAGGCCTGATTGCATGGAGGCCGTGGCGGCTGTGTCCCAGGCACGGAGCAGCCAACCGCCGCAATACGCGCGAGTGGCTACAAGGCCGGCTTTGCGCGACAGTGCCACGCAGCACGCACGCGTGGTATATACGCTGCCCTTCGACGTTGGAGGCCAAGTAGTATCGTCTAATGGTTCGCCCTTTGACTTGTACTGCATTTGATTGTCAAGGAAGATCTTCCGCTCACATGCTGCACTGGGTCTGCTGCTCCCACGGCTTCAGATGTCAGGCAGGGGTGGAGGGCCCGAGCCAAGCGCCTATATGCATTCTTTGTAGCGTGCGTGTTGCAACGGGCCTGTAGCCCTGTGTGCCACGGCAATCTGGCGGCCATAACCCTGGTGTACATTGTGAGGTGTTACATTTTGCTTCACCTCCCCTGGATGGCGCGTTGGCACTGAAAGCGGCGGGCACGGCGGAGCTTGAGGAGTCGGGGATTGTGTCTCCTGCTGCACCCTGTACCTCCCATGCCAGATAGACCGGCCGGAGGTAATGAGCCTCACAATCGCACATTCCGCAACAGCAAAAATAATTACAGCGCACGAGTGCACCAGTCGTAGTCAGTACCGTCGTCACGGCATGCTCCCCCGCACCAAGCCCGCCGCCGGTGTGCTCGGGGAGCAGCGTACGTTGGCCCTTGAGCCCCCGGCTTGTACATGGGTCGTTGCACTTGCGGAGGGGAGAACCCTCGCCCGCGTAACACTGACTGACTGACTGGGGACGTGGGGAGCAATGTTGGCAGCGCCACACGCCCGTCATACTGAGGGGCAGCGGCAGGGCAGCACAATGCCTCCGGACCAAAGAGAGATTGGCAGCCAGCAGGGTGCCTCAATCTGCCAGTTGGCCCCAACTGGCTCCAACAGTTACAGTTACAGACCCCGAGAGGGGCACGTCCGGAGAGCCAGGGGGCCATAAGGACGTGTAGTGCAATATAATAACTA
>QAXN01000676.1:16636-27046 GCA_004335795.1 Chlamydomonas sp. 3222
CACAGCATTGTCAGCGCACATGGAAAATCAAAGTCCAGCCCGTTGCGTCTAGCTTATGAGCCCGTTGCGTCTAGCTCATGCGGACGCACCGCCTCACAACAAGCACTTCAGAGCAATAGCTGCTCGTCCCGGTGCAACTTGTACAACCGTACCACCTGTAGGTGACGCGGTATTGCGTTGCTGCCGGCTGCCCCCATCTTTGCCAGCCATAACAGCGTTTCCCGGACCTGCCCACCGACAGTTTCAACACGCGATGCCCTCACCTTGGGCAGGCACCAGTCGTAGTTCTCCAGCCAAGCTCCGTTGACCCTGTGCGCGTACATGGTCAGCAGCTTGACGCAGGTGGAGCCCACGGTGCGCTGCTCGTCGATGCTGGCCGTGAGCTGCCGCTGCCGCATCACGTTGGCCGCCTCCGCCTCTTGCTGTGCCTTGCGCTGCGCCAGCGGCGCCTTGGTGGTGGGGCTGCCCAGCAGCGAGGTCCTGATAACGTAACGTAACACGTATTGTGTAGAGTAAGGCAAATCATCCCCGCAATGACCGAATAAACGTCACTGTGTGTGCGCGGGCAAGCGGTGGGCAGGGCTGTCCGGCCTAACCCGCAGTGCAACGGTCATTTGCTGACGTGAACAATCGCATTTACTATGCTAACTCAAGGGTTGCGGCGCGTTGCGGCGTAAGCGCGGGCGAGCTGGGTGCGGAGCAGGGAGCTCCTGGGGTACACATGCAAGCCGTTGCAGCAGCAGCACGTTGCGTCATCGTGCACAAGTTCCCGGCCCTCCCACCGCCGCCCAAAACCGCGGACACAGGCTAGGGGTACCAAGGGCGTCATGACTGCGGCCCAGTCAGCTTTGAGGTCACGGCAGGGGTACGGACTGCGCCCGGGTGGCCCACAAGGCGACCCTGCTGGACGCCAGGTGCTGCTTCGGTCATGGCGCCCTTGACCCCTTTCCCAACCCCCAACGAACCCCGATCACCCACTTGGGAGCGCTGCCGCTAAGCACCGCCTGCAGCGAGCCCGGCCGATACGCCCCTGCCGGCGACCCCGCCTGCGCCTGCGCCGCAGGCGACTGCACCTGCCCCGTCGAGAACCGCCCGGGGCTGGCGGTGAACGGTCGTGCGGCGCGACCAGGACTCACGGCTGTCAGCGGCCGCCCGGTGCCCTGCCCCGTCAGTGACCCTCCAGCCCACGACGCCCGCATCTGCCGCCCCGGCGCCTGCGACCGCGCCCCTGCCGCTGCGGGGCTGTTGCCGGGGCTGTCCCACGCCGCTCCGCCGCCCGGCCCGCTTGCCGTCCCTGCCCATGACGTGCGGACGGATGGTGTGCGCGGGCGGCTGGGGGAGGGCGGCTGGCTGATACGGTTGGGGGAGGCCGGCCGCCGCGCAAAGCTGATGGCTGCGAGGGGAGTCAAGCCACGGGACAGCGGGACGATTGAGTAAGGCTGCTTTCGCACAAGCGCAATATTGAACACCGGCTACACAGCGGTACGCGTGAACCGTGCCGTACACCTGACCCTACTGCACGTCAGCATGCAGAAGTGCCCCAGAACCAGAAGACCGTACGGTGCTTGCGCTGGCAACCCTTACCCACCTGTGACCACCTCCGACTTCGCCCTGTCCACCGGTGGTCCCGCTCCGGTCCCCTCGCCCTCCGCAGTCACCCAGCTGCTCCTCCGGTTCGCCGTGGGCACCCGGCCAAGCCCCGGCATGCCGCCCTCCTGCCCCAGCGCCGGACCCACGCCAGCCCCCTGCCTGTGCGGGCTCATCCCCGCCGACACCACCCTCCTGTTGGCCGCCGTCAGCCCCACCATCGGGCCTCTTGCCAGCGACGGCGACAGCGGGGCAGAGCCGTGCAGCAGGGGAGCCTGCAGCAGCAGCGACCTCCTCCGCCCCAAATCCGCGCCCGATTGGGACGTAGCGGGCGGCGTTGAGGTGTCCAATTCGTCTTCGGACGGAGGTGCAGGACGCAGGGCAGCACGCAGCTGCTCCAGCTCTCCCTCCAGGGCCTCCACCTGCTTGTGCGCCTTCTGCAGCTTCACGTGCTCTTCGACGTATTTGGGCATGTGCCGGCCCAGCTGCTGCTCTATAAAGACGCTGAAACTGCTCACACGCGCCACGCCGCGCTTTTTGGGTTTGGTGTCATCCGCGTTCTGCGTTCAATCGAGGCGATGACGTGGCAATGCAGCAGGTCAGGTTCATCCTTCAGCGCATTCGGGTTTGTTATGCGCAGCCGTAAACCAGCTGGCGTGTCTTGCCTTGCATTTTTGCAATGTACTTCCGAAACCTAACTATTGTGCCGAGTCTCGCCGCATCTTTCCTGCTGGTGCCATACCTCTCCGATACTTTTGTGCCTCCGGTACTTTTGTGCCTCCACATGGCCGTCGCCTCACGCGCTCTTCGCCGCACAGGCCTGCCGGCCCCCCGCCCCTGCTCCATCCTAACCCTACCCATGCACCACCCCACCATGCCGCCTTAACCCACACCCATAGCGTAACGCTCGCACCTGCAGCGCCAGCATGGTTGCAATCCCAAAGGCCGCCGTCTTCTTGGCATGCGCAATGCGCGACCGCCAGTCGCCTGAGAGCCCCCCGCCGCCCTCGCTGAGTGTGCCCGGCTGGCTGCGCCCCCGCGAGTATATCCGCACCATGCGTCGCGTCTTCTCGTCCATTTCTTTCCCGCCCGACACACCGCCAGCACCCCCACCGCTGCCGCTGCCGCCACCACTGCCGCCGCCGCCGCCGCTGCCCCCGCCGCTGCTGGCCCCACCACCGCTGCCTCCGTGCCCATCGACCGTCCTGTGCCCAAATGCAGGCAGCGCATTGTTGAGATACCGGAACGCAGTGCACTTGCGAAGGACTCTCAAAACGTGGGGTTAAGGCATCGATGTACTGATAATGAGGCGAATTCCAATTAGGACGCAGGCAACGAAGTGTGGCACGGAGGTCTGTTGCTGTGGGAGGTAGGCAGCTACAAACCAGCGCCTTGCTGCTCACCTACTGCCCGGTCCCGCTGCGCCACGCCCAGGTTCATAAGATTTCGAGCCGGTCAGTTCGCTGATGGGCCGCGGCCTGTGGGGTTCGTGGCAACGGACACAGACAGCAGCAGCAGGACGCACAACGGGGTGAACTGCAAACGTACGTCACGTACAAAAGCACGATACCATAAGCAATGCTCCAATGCAGTCTGCGTAGATGCATCATCCTGGTGTGGGTGGGAGTTGCGCCTTTGCGCTACCCACTTGCTGGGATCCCGCCCTCGTAGGTTGGTCGCCCACGCCGCTGCATCGGACTTCGAGATGCCCTCCAGCTTGGCTTTGGCTTGGGCCTGTCGCATCATCTCCCGGCGACCACCCAGCGGGTCCTTCGACAAAGCCGCCTCCAGCGCGGCACTTTCTTTGAGGACATGCTCCCTGGTCACACATTGCACGTGTCAAGGAGAATTAACACCGGTCAGCAAGTTCAGGACGCGCTCCCTACCCATACATCACACCGTGGGCACACCGGATGGGGGTCAACACTGATCAACCGGGGTGGCACCGGTGAATGGCACAGGCTCGGCCGGCATGGACACGTGTAATTCCGCTGCAGACACAGGTTTGAGCCGCCAGCCTGCATTCTCGACTGTGCGCTTTTTGTCAATCACCCGGTGGAAGCTGTGCCCTGCAGCAGGCCGCGTGCTAGCCCGGTACCAGCTGTCACACTGCACCGCCTATCTTGTCTGGTCACCTCAGGGTGCCAAGTGGACACGGTTGCAGCCCTTCCCAGCTTGCTCGTGCCTCCGCACAACATGGCTGGACTGTGGGGAAGCATTCTTGCTGTTCTGAGCAGTTCACTGTCCGACGGTTCACTGGCCTCGACCGGACTCACCCCAGCCATTCTAGGCGCTTGTCGAAACTCTGGTTCTTGGCGACTGCTGCTCTAGTTACTCCTGCATAGCAGTTTGACCCGATTTCCAGGGTCAGCCGCTTGAAGTTCGCGTGGCATGCGGATAGCGGCATGCGCCTTGCCCTGACCCATACGCGGAGCCTCGGACCCACAGCTTTACTTACCACCAAGCACATCTAGCTCTCGTGCAACGATAGACCTCTTTTCATCCTCCGCCTGCTGCTTAATAAAAGACTGCGAGGCCGCAGCTCCCATTCCGCGAGGTTCCTATATCCCTCTCCCATAAGAATGCAACATCAGCTACGTCATCGTTATATGGTCAGCAAACAAGGTGTTCTGGCTTTGTCAGCTATAATCCGCGTCCGCCTGGGCGCAAGCATGTCCCTTATTGTGGTAAATAACGTGGACTTGATATATGTAGAACTTGTGTCGGCAATAAGGGAACGAGGGCCTCAAACAAGTTCAGCGTCTACGGCGAAGGTAAGCTTGGTACCGTTCTGGCTCTGTTCCTCTCTCCCTACTGACAAGCTGCCAATATAATAACTACTCTGCAACTATGGCGTTGCAGTTAGCATCTTCTGTTTGCATCCTGTCCGGGGTGCCCCAACGCACAGGCTCCCCAGGACTCCCCTGTCAACGTTCATGCAGCGTGCAGTCGGAGAACATGCAGATTTCCGGTTGGCGTACTAGGCTCTCACGTGCAGCTGTCCACAGAGGTCTTCGTGTACTTTACATGTCCTTGGGCAAGCCGCGTGGGGCACCAGCAGTGGTGGACCCCTTTCGTGAGTCCCTAGCACTAGCAGCTCCCACGTGGAAACCCTCACGTGGGCAGCCCCCACGTGGGCAGCCCCTGGCGCCCAGATAGCACGTCAGCAACTCAACATGTGTCAGAAGTCAGACTGCGCCACATGACGTATGTTTGTGTCCGCAGCAACAATCGTAGCGAGTGCAGTTGCAGATAACAGCACGCACTCAAGCCCAACCAGGATACGCACTACGGCCACCAGCTTACCACGCTGCACCGTTGACACCTGGTGACACATATTGCCGACGGTGCCTGCAGTCTAGCACCGTCAACTGTAACTTATGCCCATCACCTCCCGTCTTGTCTGTCCATCCTGTACGGCAAGCTGTGAACTGCAGGCCGGTTAGCAAGCCCATACCGCGACGCACCGCTTCAATAGCACACGGCAGGGCGCCACAACGCAGAGCGCAACACACTGGATGACTGGAACTTCGGGCCCCCTGGCAGCAGTCCAGGAACTATTCCCGGTCTCCGTGTGAACCTGGACCGCCCAACGTCATCAACAGGATTCATTGCAAGCGACAAGGACACACGGGGATGTCCACAAAATGGCAGGGCAGCCCAACGCACTCGAGGTATGGTACAGCGCGGAGTGTCCCCACTCCCCAGACCTTCACAGGGACTTGATGGCCACATGACCGCATCAGTCGCCCGGTATGCGTTAGGCCACATATAACAACAAAACAAGGCATTGCAGCAGGAGCAACAGTGCATAGCCTCCCTCACCACACACCGCACCATGCAACAAGTCAACACGCAACCGCGATACCAGAGTTGGTAAGCACATGCAGGTCTGCTTGGTTTTGTAGCCCTCTGATCAGCGCCACAACAAAATGTGCTGTGGCCCTCTGACTGCACAGCAATTCGCTCCCAGCAGACGAAAAGACTCTCGCTCTCTGCAACACAAAACGCACGCCTCCCTGCGTCCCTCCGCGCCACACCTCTCCCGTCTCGGGTACGGCACAATGCCGATGCCGTACAATGTCACACAGCATGCTGCAGCTGATGGTGCACACGCTCAGCTCCAAACCCACCCCGCTCTCGCACCACCACTGGCTTCCTCATGGCCACCACCAAGCCGCTCTGCACACCGTCTCCAGACTAAGGCACACCGCTTGAGAGCTGCTCACTTGCGCAGGAGCTGCTCTTCCTTTACTTTCTCTGCGGCAATGTCACTCCCAGCGCCCTTCCCGCCGGCTGCGGCGCCCTCAGTCGCCGCCGCCGCCTCCTCGCCCCCCGACCCACGGGTCAAGAAGTACACCAGAGCCGCAACTCCCGCGACGGCGCCCCCGCCGATAAGCACAGGCTGCGTGTATGACCCGGATTTCTCCGCGAGCTCTGCAGGAACAGTCCCATGCGTCGTTGAGTTAGCAGAGTGTGACATGCGATGGCGCAAAGTTGCACTCAGTGCCACAAGTTGTGCCGTGCAGTTCTCGCTAGCAGTGCAACAGGGCAGAGCAACGGGCCAGCACCTGACATCTTCAGCACGCACCTAGCTAGCCCACCAGCCCCCAACAAGGCTGCCTCCAGCCAGGCCCCACCCCGCCGCCTTTGTGGCACGTCCCGACAACCCCATAGCTCGCCTAAGCATCCAGGCTCCCATGCCAATCGCCGCCCACAACTACGCACCTGCAAACACGCTGCCCAGGTCCATGCCGTTCTCCAGGAGGCCCCGCCCCGCGCCGCCCAGTGAGGCGTACAGCACGCTCCACACGCTCATGCCCAGCACCGTGCCACCCAGGAACGCCGGCAGCTGCAGCGGCGTGAGGCCCAGCACGTAGTTGCTGGCGGAAAAGGGCACGATAGGCGTCAGGCGCAGCAGCGCGATCGCGATGAGCTGCTGCCAGAAGGTGCCCGTCTCGATGGTGCGCTGCACCTCAGCGAGCTTGCGCGCAACGACCGAGTGCGTGCTGTTCGGGCCGCTGCCGTCGTCGTCCATTTCGTAGTGGATGACCTTCTCCGCCAGCTCCCGCCCGATGCCGCGCGAAATGACGAAGGCGTTGAATGCGGCCAGCGTCACGCCAATCAGCATGAGGATGGCGCCCTAGGGAGGAAAGGGTGGGAGTAAGCAGCATTAGTGCCGCTGCGTGTGATCGTGAGCAGGCAGGCCTGGCGTTAGGGAAACGGCGGACCACCGTAACTGACGCAGCATTGGCACCCTGCATGCGCTGGGGCACACACGATTGGCGGGACGTGGAATAAATGAGGACGCGCAACTCACAAACCCGCAAGTGGCTCAGCAGCCCTCAGAGCGCCGACTCACCTGCTTGCCGCCGAACAATAGCCCGCTGGCCAGCGACAGCGGCTGTGTAGGGAACAGCGGGATCATCTCTGACAGCATGACCACCACCACGAAGAGCACTGCGCCGGCAGGGCCCATGGCCTCCACCTTGTCCTGTGCGGGCGAGGGAGGGGACATGAGGTCATTGCTTGTTCGTCCCACAGCACCACACACTTGCCCCCAGCGTGCAGAAGAGTGCCTGGCCCCGCACTTCGAGCCTAAAGGACAAGGTGCTGCTTAATTGATGGTACTTTGGATTTGTTAGCAACGGCGGCGCTCGACGTGCTGGTGGGGCAACGACGTGTTGCCCGTCCCAAGGGTCAAAAACCTCCACGCGAGCGCGGTCCCAAGGCACCAGTCCGTCGCAAGGTGCGCCTTATTGTACAATACTTCCTACCCATTTTTTGTACCGCGCGCTCCTCAGCGCGAAGTGTCTGGCAACCTAGCCCAAAACCACCAGCGTTGCGTCACCACCGTCCTTACCAGGAAGTCAGTAAAAAGAACCAAAGCTCCGCCTGTGAACGCGCCTCCACTCGCCCACGCTGCGTCTGAAAGGAGCAGCCACAGACCCGATGCCATTGCAGCTGAGAGCGCTGTCCGGCTGCAAAGCTCAGCAGCCTTCCCAGACGTCATTGCTGTTGCTGCTGCATGTAGTTCCTCTACAAGCTTGCAAGGCAAAGCCTGCGCCCCGCTGGTACTCGGTGCGTCGTCGTGTGGCTGGAGGTGCGGGTCCTCTCGTTGGGCGCAAACTCGTGTCAATGACTGGCGTGGTAGCCCACATCGAAGGCTAGATTGTTGACTGCGGCTGGACCTGAGGCAGGGCAGACCCCTCCCGACCCCGCGTTGAGCGAGCGACTGCATTTCTGCGCAAGGCAGGTGGAGATTGTGCGCCGTTCCAACCTAGTCAAACACTGTGCTATTTGATACGTGTACAGCACCCTAGAGTCAGTTCACTGACCGCCAACGCGGACGCTGTTGTGGCAAAGGGTAGAGGGTTCGAGGTGTCCAGAGACGTGAAAGCGACGCAAATACAAGTATGCGTACTATCGAACTATGTTGTTACAGATCTGAGAACATAGCGGTCAGCAGGCGCTTTTTTCCCACGTTGTTGAGCGCATGTGTGCAATCGGCCTTCGGCATCGGAGCTCGAGTATGCGGACGATTATACCCGGGATTATCCTTCCGAACACGCTCACACGTATGGAGCGCTTGCTCCGGTCACTTTATTATGTAGGCAAAACAGAGCTGCTGGTGTGGTTACGGTGTCACAATGTTGTCAGCTGTGGCCGTTTGGCAACTATCGGCAGCTGGTCAACCTGGCGCTTGGGCACCGTTATGTGCCTTGAAGAAGATAAGCGCGTTGTACAACCTAAGACACCATCCTATAGCAGCTCAGGGAACACAGGGATCAACCGCCACCGGCCAGCTGTCTGCAGACACCAACCCCCTGAGACCTGGACACTCACTCACCTCACACGTGGACCTAGCCCGGCGCGCACTCCCGTTCCGATCGCCGACCATTTCAGGGCTGTGCTCTTCACCTCATGCAGTCACTCGTCTTCTCTCTTCTAGCCTTCCGGTTGCCAATCTTGCAACCACCCGCAGTAGCAGCACCACCACCTTCCGCAGCTTCGCCAGCAACACGCAAGACGGCGAGTATAGCAGCAGCAGCGACGGCAGCAGCACCGCGGGTAATAAGCAGGGGAAGGCGCCCCGGACGCACCCCGCGTCCCTCGCCGCCAAGTGCCGCGTGCTGCCCTTCAGTATGTCACGCGAGGGGGCGCAGG
Organism: Chlamydomonas sp. 3222; assembly: GCA_004335795.1. NCBI lineage: Eukaryota > Viridiplantae > Chlorophyta > Chlorophyceae > Chlamydomonadales > Chlamydomonadaceae > Chlamydomonas > Chlamydomonas sp. 3222. Next base: position 25,391 of record QAXN01000676.1, read on the forward strand.
AGGAGTGGGGGCGGCACCACCAGGTTTGTGACAGCAGGTGACAGGCGAGAGATACACAGCTAAAACTGCATGAGTACGATTGACTGTACACTAGGGTGCGGCCTCAGGATACCACTCGGGATGCGGGGCGGTAGGTGTCCCCATGTGTCCCAGTGCGTGCCTCGCAGAAACCGTGCACCTCGCCGCACCTGTCAACATCAAAGCATGCCCGTACATCCGAGACAAGGCTCTCCCCGACTGACGGCAAATACGTTCACGTGCCGCAGGGTTTCTTCACCACACACCCTGGTGGCATAGACAGCCTCAAGGCGGTGCTGCTACCCTTCTGGTGCCTCTCGGCGGACGCAAACGTACACGTGCAGTCGGCGCAGGTGATCAGGTGCAAACGCTTCCCACCCGCCAGACCAGCACGTCGACCATTGCATGATCACGCCAGGACAGCACGTGCTCATGATTGCGGTCGTGTCAAGGCCCTCAGCCTTGGGCAGAGCGGGGGCAAAAGCTGACGAGTCCAGCGCTGTACAAGGGATCACAGAGCGTGCCGAGCTGCGTGCAGGTGGCCATGCCGTGGACCTGAATCAACTGCTGATAACCTAGCATTGTGGCGTGCATGTGTTGGGTTGCTTGCAGGTGGGCCGCGACCGTCTGGTGTCTCGCTACAACCCCGCTACACGCCGCACGGAGGCGCACTGGCAGACGGACTGGACGCAGGTGGGCGCGGCGTCTGTCTGACCCAACGCTGCGGGGCTGCATGTTATCCACTAATTCCTTACAACGCCTTCGTGCGTACGCACTGCTGGCAGCGATGCAATGTCAAGTTGCGCTTTGCGTCGTTGCCGTCTTTGTGCAGGTGTATCTGGACTGGCGCTACACACGCCACTGGCCTGCATCCTCCAAGGAGTCCCAAGAGTACGGCGGGTCAAAATATCGCCACGACCCCGCGTTGGACCGCATGAAACCGGGAGATGCTATTGTCCGGGCGCTGCCGTACAAGGAGTTTGAGATGACGCAGCGGCCTGGCGGCGGAAGTGGGGGCAGTGTCGGACTGGAGGGGCTTGCGGGCATTGAGCGGATGTACCCGTTCCAGCTGGGGCCGGTGGAGGCAGTGGAGCGTGCACAGGAGCGCATCAGGTGGGCTACTGCGTAAGGCCCCCACTAAGTGGCTGGAAATTACCTCAAGACAGGCACGAGCTGCAAAGCCATGCGTGAGGCGTGTCTGGGAATAAAGGTGTTCCTGCAAGCACCGTATCAAAGGTTGAACCTGTGCCGGGCGCCCCGGCCACAGCCTCCCGCAGCTTCACCGCGATCTTTACTTTGTGCCTTAGTTAGCGTGTCAATTACGGTCTCGTGCTTGGCGTTGGGTCTGCATGGCGCAGGCGCTCTGAGCTGGCCATAGCGGAGCGCTCCATACGCGAGCAGTTCAAGGCCGACCGAGTGCAGCTCGTGGTGCTGCAACTCGCCCTAACCCACACCACCGCCACACCCGTCTTCGTGCCCGTGTACGTGGCTAAGACACGTATCCGTTCCGCCGCGCTGCGCACCTACATCGCGGGCTGGGCGCCAGGGCTGTCAGCGGGGCCCGTGCTGCCCAACCCGGAACGAGTGGCCACGGTCGCGGCAGCAGGGACGCCGCTGCTGCTGCTGGCGACCGGGCTG
>QAXN01000678.1:0-29555 GCA_004335795.1 Chlamydomonas sp. 3222
GGGGGGGCGGGAAGGGACAGGCGGTAGGACGACAGAGGGAGGGGGTGTGAGGTGACGTGTGACGTGAGGCGTGAGGCGGGCGGGCCGGAGGTGGGCCGTTTCACCGGCGTTTCATCGGCCGTGGTGGACATGGTGCAGGGGGAGCATGGGCGGGGAGGGCACCGGGATAAGGGTACGCGTAAACCGCGAGGAACCGCGGGATAGGGGGAGGGCAGGGGAGGGGGGTACGCCTTGTTACGAGGGTAGCTGGACCAGGCGGATGGGCAGCGGGACGGGGGAAAGGCGCAAGGAGAACGCGGGGTTGTGGGTGGGTGGTGTTGGGCGGTTGCCAAGTTGGCATCAGGGGCTGTCACGCTTAGTGAGCCGCAGCCGTATGTGTGGTTTTGTCATGCAAGTACATTTACACGCGCTCACAGCTATGGAAAAACGGGACGGATTACCAATTTCCTGCCTACATGTGGCAAGAGATCAAATGGCTCTCGTCCCACATCGAGCATCCTCTGGTCGCACCTGGGCCGCCGTGCTCCCTGTGGGCGGCCCACCCCCATGCCACGCGGAGACAAGTGCACGTAAATGCGCAGGCATACCATATGGCAGGCAGTCATGCCTTGGCCGCAGCCCCTCCTGTTGCCGTGGCCGTTGGGACATCCAACAACACTCGAAACAACCCGCCCAGTTGCCTCTCCGCCGGCATCCATGAAATGCGCGATTATCTGTTGCACATGTTGTTCTCGTGACTAGGCCACAAGCATGCACCACTGTTTGACATTTGCCGTTCTTACCGAACGAAACCCTGCTGGTGCAGGCGGCGAGAACGGCTTCAACCAGGCCATCGAGCTGTCCGCGGAGATGCTGTCCAACGTCAAGTTCGTGCAGGAGAAGCGCCTGATCGGGAGGTTCTTCGAGGAGATCAGCCAGGACTCGGGTGAGCCAGGAGTGGAGTGGGGCGCAGCTGATGGCAGGAGTCAAGGGCGGGTGGTGCAGGGTTTGGGGCTGGGGCCGAGGGCAGCGCCGTAACGAGGGGGTTCGTGAAGCACGTGCGAACACGCTGTGAGGTCCATTGCCTCAGCGAGATCGCCCAGGGCCCAGGCGACGGAGCAGGGACGGCGAGACAGGCTGATGAGGGTGTGGGGAGACTGTGGCATGGGGCAGGGAAGCAGTGGGCAGGGTTTGACACTGGGAGCGGCGAGCGCGGCACGTAGGAGCGTTCGGAGCGCATGACAAGACTGCGTCTGGCCGGCTGGTCTGGCTGTTGCATACGGTATGTACACAGCTGGTGGTCTGGGCTCATGGAAGCGCATTGGGCCCTGCTCGCCGCCTCTCGCCCCCCCTGGCAGGCAAGTTCGTGTTCTCGGTCAAGGACACGATGCAGTGCCTGGAGATGGGCGCCGTGGAGACGCTCATCGTGTGGGAGAACCTGGACTGCGACCGCTACGAGCTCATGAACCCCGCCACGCAGAAGGCGGAGGTCAAGCTGCTCAACGCGGAGCAGGTGGGAGCTTTTCGGAGCTTGTCGCTCCTTTCCGTACAGCGAGAGGGGTGGGAAACACCGTGTCCCCAATGGCAGGGACCAGCTCTGTGTTCTGGGCGGGATGGGGCTGGGCTCTGGAGGTGGGCCAAAACTGTGAATCCATGTACACAGGTGGGGCCGGGAAGAGGGGCGGGGTCGGGGTCGGCAGCGGGAGTAGGAGGAGGGTGTGAGACAGAGGGGAGGGGGCCGTGTATGGTGTGGAGGTGGACTTGTGCACGGCGAAGGCCGAAGCGAGGCGCTCGTGGCGGGGCACGAGCGGGAGCACGGCGTGGAGCAGGTGGGGGCAGGCGCAAATGTTGGCTCTGGAGCAATGGGCGGCAATGGGCAGCACTTGGCTCTGGAGCAGTTACCCAGCAGTTGCGCAGCCTATGGGAGGGGCCTCGTACCGGTTGCCCAACTAAGCACGCTGCTGGCAGGTAGGGCCAGCCCAGGGTAGCTTGGAGTGCAATGGCTCGACATGAGGAGGAGCAGGACGCTGCTAACACACGCGTAACGGTACAGCATGCGCGCCGGACCCAGCAGTCCAGCTGTTGTGCCCCTTGCACCGCATATGCACCAAGCACGCATGCCGCAGCGCCGTCTGCACTCCCTGCCCCGCATGGACCGCGCTCACCTGCCGTCGGCACCACCCCGACCCTCCCGCCCCCAGGCCAAGGACACGTCGCACTTCAAGGACAAGGAGAGCGGCTCGGACCTGGAGGTGCAGGACAAGATGCCGCTGCTGGAGTGGCTGGCCAACAACTACAAGAAGTTCGGCTGCACGCTCGAGTTCGTGACCAACAAGAGCCAGGAGGGCAGCCAGTTCTGCCGCGGGTTCGGAGGCATCGGCGGCATCCTGCGGTACCAGGTGGGGCGCAGGGGGAGGAAGCGCTGGGCTCGACGAGAGGGGTCTGCAGGCTGTGGGCTTCTCCCCTGTAGCTAACATCCTTGTCTGGGATGGCGAGCTCGCGTATGCGCAGGGCACAGGGTGGATCCACATCCGGGGAGGGTGGTCCTCTGTGTGCTCCGCACCGCCTGCGGTACCGCACTACATGGTACCGTCCATGCATTGCTCACGCACGCACGCACAGCGCGTGTCGTTTTGACGGTTGTGGCGGTTGTGTCCGTCCCTCGCAGGTCAACCTGACGGAGCTGGACGTGGACGAGGACGAGGGCGGCGACGCCTTGTGGAGTGACGATGACTTCTAAGCGGCCCAACAAATCTGAACGGCCGCGGCCTGCGAGCGAGGCGTTCGCTGTTGGCCGACGGAGCCGCCAGGAGGCACGCCCGCCTTTGGATCATTGGCCAGGCTCCAGATCTCGCTGCGTGAAATCGGCCGGCGTACAGAGCAGCTGGATTGTGCGAACGGAGCGACGAGCAGCGGGCGGATCATGGGCAGGGGTCGGAGCCCGGACAGCCGTCGCCGGACTGTAGGACGGCTAGGAGCGTCGAATGGGTTTACACATCCAGCGGAAGCAGCAGCAGCTGTTGCATCGTTTGCGGCAAGGCGTTTGACGTCGCATGGCAGGGCATCGCGTGGGGACAAGGGCTTTGGGGGAGCTTTTAGGATCGGGCTGGGGGGCCGCTACTGTGCTGGTGAAGGTCTGTCTGCGCCGCTAGCCGCACACGGGGTCAGCTCGTTCCTGGCTGGTACGGGATAAGAGAGTTGTATAAGGTATACACAGTTGTGGACGTTTAGCTTTTGAGCTGACGGGTGATGCATAGCTCCACCGGGACAAGGCGCACAGCGAGGCCACTCCGTCCTTCGAGGACGGCGTAGTGCCGATGGGGCAAAGTTGCATAATACGCACACTGACCCAGCTTCAAAATTGTATCGTGAATGGCCGTAGCTGTGTCGTACGGCCGCAGCTGTGTCGTAGAGTCGGATTGGAGTGCACTAGCTGGGGCTGTGCTGAGCGCAGGTACGGAGCACCTGAGCTGTGCGGTGGTTGGAGAGCCATATGTTGGACTAGGCTGCGGCGCGTTGGTTCGCCGTGCTGTTTACCGCACCATTTTGGTGCATGACCAACTGGTGTCACCGTGCGGCTGTGATAGCGGGTGTGGATGAGCAGGCTGCGTGACGGCGTTGGTGACGCAAGGGCACGTGGCATCACGGCCTCGGGCGGATGGAGGAGAGCCGGGTAGCAAGGACTTAAGAACGCGTTTGTGCGGGGGTGCGGGCCGCTTGCATGAGGGCTGACGTTGCGTGCAAATGTGAGAGCAGGGAGCATGTGCGCTGGTCGGTGTAAAGCTAACAAAGTCAATGTGACATGGTGCTGTTACATCCCGTGCTGCCTGGACCAGCGGAGAAACCGATCACAAGAATACCAATCCTGATATCAGGGAAGATCACCCATGCCTGATGCAAATATTCTATCGAGGGCATGCAGCAGCGCATCTCCAGGCTCATCTCCTTGCAGCGAGGATAGCCACACATGTGAGCTCGGCTTTGAACCCTGCACGGATCAGTCTTGATACATGTCAGTTAGTGGTGCAGAGCGCATGGGAAGGGCGCGCTACAGGGGAGACTACTCCCCTGGCGCACTACCAGCTCCAACCCCGCCGCCCCCCGCCAAGAGAAAACGCTGCCTGCACATGCCTCATTCCCTCCGTCTCTATTCCAGTCGGCTGTACCCGTGGAATATTTAGTTCAGCAGCCGCACGGGACCGGTCCAGGACTTGTTTCAAGAGCATGCCAAGAGCTGCTACCAGCTGCAATGATCCCAACACGGGCTGAGGGCGACACGAGGCCTGACTAGTGAGGTCTCCCCTGGCGCTTGACTGAGTTCAAACCGTCGTTATTGGGCCGGTCGCGGGACCCGCAACAGTGACAAGGTACTAGCCTGCAATACTCGGCATACGTTCGGCAACGCAACCTGCAGGTGCACTTGTCGGCAGGCTTTGACACAATAGGAGATAGACGCCGCTTCCGCCTCACGCTTGGAGTGCGACAGGACCGGAGTGTGACAAGTAGTTCTTAGCCATGGCTCCGAAGAAGAAACCCTTAGCACAAGAGCTCGCCGACTTACTCACGCCTGGCCCCGCCCGAGGTCAGTACGCTACCTTGGTGGACGATAGGCTCGCCCCACCAATTACGTCAAGAACATGATGAAAATTGAACTGTTGCAGAACATGACCCTGATGCGCTGGAGCTTGGCGACGGCGCGGCGCTGCAGAGCGACGACGAGGACCTGGGCGACCGGAAGGCCCCATCCAGGCAAATACCTCCATGACCAGCTTATGTAGAGATTAAAACATCACAGAACACTGATTCAGGCTAGGAGTGTGAACGCTGCCGGCGTAGGACATCCTTCAGGCGGGCGGCGGCTTTTGCCTGCTGCCGACAGCGTTGCCAGACATTAGGATAGCAAAGCTGCACAGCACGCTTCACGATATGCAGGTTGCGAGACAGCACGGAGTGTGTAGGAGCCGCGCTCGGGGCTCGGCTCCTCAACTTCCGTCTCCGCACTCCTACCGTGCCCCCACCCACTTCACATGCGCACACCGCACGCCTCACCTCACCCCCGTGTACAACCTCTGCCCCCTCACCCTGTTCCGCCCAGTGACCGTGCAAACTCGTACAGCACACTTGCCTGACCTCCTGTTGTACCAGCCAAGTACCCACCTGTCCATCCCGCCTCCCGTCCCTCCCCTGCCCCTCCCCTGTCCCTGCACCTGCCTCGCCCTTCCCCCTGCGTTCCCTTGAAACTCCGCTTACCCCTACCCCTTCACCAACGCTTTCTCACGCCAGGCTGGCGCCCGAGAAGCCCATGCGGCTGCGTGGCGACATTGCCCTTGAGGACGAGGCGTACCGCGGCAGGAGGACGTCCAGGGCAGCCGTGTTCGGGGAGCAGGACGAGGCTGGAGATGAGGAGGAGGATGGGGACGAGGAGGAGGTTGACGGCTTCCTGGGGTCAGAGGGCGATGGGGAGGACGAGGAGGGGGAGGAGGAGGAGGAGGAGGCGGACGGGCGAGCTGCCAAGCGCAGTCGTGTCGCTGCAGGTGGGTGGTGGTGCGGTGGGCGGGGGATGGGGACGGGGGAGGAAGCCACTATTGACATGAGGATGGACATGAGGATGGACATGAGGATTAGCAATGGTTAGTGGAACGGGAGCGGGTGTCGGGTTGGCCCCATAGTACTATGTATCGGTTCGTGTGCACTGATTTTATCCGTCGTCGCGGGTGGGTGGCGCACTGCGCTGCACCCCCGCGCTGGACGCGGCACACGCTGTTGGCTGTTTGGTTTGCTTGCGTGTGGGGGCAGCGCAGCCCTGCGCTGTGTTCGGGCCGTCCCTGCCGAATACAGGAATACCTCTTGGCTGAACGGCCGTGGTTTTGGACTCTGGACGCAACGCGCTGCCCTTGCAGGAGGGGCAGCCGGCTCTGAGGATGGCGACGACCAACTGCCGTCCACTGGGGACGGGGAGGAGGAAGATGCGGACGGGTACGGGGAGGACGATGAGGACGATGAGGACTTGATGCTGGGCGGCTCTGAAGGCGATATGGACGACATGGAAGAGGAGGAGGACGGGGAAAGGGGGAGAGCCGGCGCCTCCGGGAGAGGGCGGGAGGGGGCGGATGGCGGTGGTCGGAGGCCGAAGGCAGCGGGTGGTGGTGGCGGCGAGCTGGATGATCTGGAGGCTGAGCTGGAGGCGCTGCAGCATGAGGACGAGGCGCAGCTGGCGGCGCTGAGGGAGAAGGGCGAGCGGGACAGGGTCAAGGGGGTGGCGGTGCGCAACCAGCAGGTGGGTTCAGGGGGCAAGCGCAGCGCGGCTAAGGGGAACCGGAAACAGTGGGTGCAGGGGGCGGGAGAGGGTGTGCGGGTGGAGGGGTGGGCGTAATATGGGGGTGTGCGGATAAGTGGCCCAGCCGCATGGGGTGGGATGCTAGCAGGCCGGTGGGTAAGGGGGTAACCGCAAAGCGGCAAAGTAACTATATCGGCAACGGTCAGCCTGGGTAAGGGGGTGTGGGGGCGGCGGTTTGGGGACCCATGGGATTCGGGGTCGCAGGTTGGTGGTTTGGCAAAAGACTGGCGGTGCGCAACCAGCAGTGGGTGCGCCGGGCGGGGGAGGGTTGGCGGCGGATGGAGTTAGTGGGGTATGGACAGGCGGGATGGGGAGGGCGCAGGGGAGGGTGCAAAGGAGTCGACGCGCTGCAGAGGTGCATGCTGCAGCCTGCTTGCAACCACCCGCACTCCACCGTACCAACCTGTGTTACTTACCAAGCAGTGTGCTTGAGCTGTGGCAGGGCACTGCCCACTCCTGCTCACCTGCGAGTAATGCACCAGCGCTGGAGCATTGCGCTTGTGCCGCTGCTCCACTCCAAACCTGGCACACCGCTTGTGTAAATCTAAATCACTGCTCGCCATATCACGCCCCTCCTGTTGCCCCCTGCTTGTCTCTTGAAACACCACGTGCGCCCTCCCCGCGCAGGTGGTGTACGAGCGTGTGCTGGAGCAGCGCATCCTGCTGCAGCGCTGCCTGCAGGCTAGCAATGGACTGCCGCGGCCGCACAGCCACGCGCTGCTGCGGAGGCACCACCCGGAGGCGGCGGAGCGGTGAGGCGGGCGGGGAGGGGGCGTGTTAGAGGGCGACTTGGGGGGTTTATAAGGATGGTGCGGATGTAAGCCTAAGAGGCGGGGGCACGGTGAGCAAGGGGCGGGCGGTTGGGGCTGTGGTGTGTCCTGGTTTTGAAACAGGGGACTCGTCCAGATCAGGGTGTCGCACAGGACCCACCAAGCCGAGGGGATGGCTTGTTGTGCAACGCCAGCGATCGGGTGGCATCAGTGGCAGACGCGGGGGCCGGGGGAGGCGGCGCCCGAGGGGCGTGCTGCGGACGTGCGGCGCGGGCCGGTGGGCGGATGCGATGAGGTCTTGCCGGCCGCGCTGCGGGCTGCCGACCCGCGGGTCAAGGATTGCTGCGTGGCATCACAAATGAACCCGCCAGAAGGCCATTCCACCCTCAATCCCCAACCCTCCATCCCCGAACCCTCTCTCCCCAGATACGCCCAGCTTGCCTCCGCCGCTCGCTCCACCCTGGAGGACCTGCTGTCGCTGCAGCACGCCCTCATGGACCGACACCCGTCAATAACAGCGCCCAACCAGCAGCAGCAAAGCCCGGCCCAGCAGCCCGACCCTGCCTCCGAAGGCGGCGAAGACGAAGACGGGGGCGGCACCAGCACCAGCACCAGCACCAGCAGCACGGACGCGCTGTGGGCCCGCATCAGCTCGCACCACGCGTCGCTGTCCGCCTTCCACTGCCCCGCGCTGGATAGCTGGCACCGGCGCACGGTGCTGGCCAGCGGCGCGGGCGCGCTGCGCAACAGGGGGCTGAGGGCGCTGGCGCAGAGCGTCAGCAGCCAGGTGGCGGCAATCATGAGGGACCCGGGTGAGGGGGAGGGTGGTGGGCTGGTGGGCACGCGTGGAACGCAAGGGCATCGTGTGGGTTGTTGGTGGGTTGGTGGGTTGAACTTCACGACCAGCGTGTACGGGGCTGGGGCTGGCGGCTGGGGCTGGACCTCAGGTGGGCGGGAGGACGGCTGGTTGTTGGGGGTGGAGGAGGTGAGACGCGTATGATGAGGCTCTATACCGCGGGTGTGCTTCAGGCTGAGGCTGGGACCCAAATGGGGCGGGAGGGTAAAGTTCTACAGGGCCTGCAGACCACTCTTGACCACTGACCCCTCCTCACGCCCCTCCTGGCCTTGCTCATCGCTGCTCATGCCCCCACAGCCAAGTTCATAAAGCGCACGCGGCTGCCAGTGTCCTCCTGCCCACGCGTGCTGGGCGAGCCGCCGCGCGCCACGGCAACCGCAACCGCTAACGGCGAAGCTGACGCCGACGCGGACGGTCTCCCGCTGGTTAACGGCAACGCCGCCGCCGCCGCTTCTCGGCCCCTAGCCAACGGAGGGTTAGGCGCTGAGGGGCTCGGGGGCCAGGGGGGCATGGATGAGGACGGGGAGGAGGAGCGGGACCCCGAGACGTACGACGACTCGGAGTTCTACGCGCAGCTGCTCAAGGAGTTCCTGGACAAGGGCATGGCGGGTGAGGCGGGGAACAAGTGGCGGGGGAACAATGTACTAGTAACGCGAGTGAAACGGCGGTGGAGGGGAGGGGTAAGGGAAGGGCACGACGTTCCAATATCGTGGTGTGCGGGGACGGATGCAGAGCGTGCAGTTTAAAAGGACGAGGAGCCCATTTAGCATACGGGCAGTGTGTAAAGTGTTGTGCAGGGGCGTGCAATGCAGTGGGTGGTAAGTGGGCAGCAGGGAACGCCTTATACAGTTGGCATGGGGGGATGAGGGGATGGGGGCGTGCGGGGCAATGGCAGGCAACATGTCATGCGAGACCGTTGAGTCCGTTGCTGTTAAACAGTCTTTTTTACAAGCTGTGCGGCGGCGGCGCGGCGCCCTTAAGCGCACGTGACCCTGCCCGGCCCGGTCCACCACCCCTCCAATCCCACCAGTGCATTCCCGCGCCTATGCGCCCGCCCTAGCACCCGCCCTCGCCCGCAAGCGGGCTGTTTCCGTCTGCCGCTTTGCTGCTCGCCCGCTCCCTCAACACCCCCTGCTCACCGCTCACCGCTCCCTCATTACCCCCTGCTCACCGCTCACCGCTCCCGGTCCCGGTCGTTCACTTCCTCCCCAGGCGCGGCCGCGGGCGCACCCAAGGCCAGCAAGAAGCGCAAGCAGGTGGACCGCCGCGCCAGCAAGGGGCGCAAACTGCGGTACCACGTGCAGGTGGGTAGCGGGGCTGTACTGCAGCGGGTCACCTGTATGTCATTGCGGTACGACTGCTGTACATTTCGGTACTGCTGGACCTAGAGTTGTTGCACCTGGTTTTAGATAGGAGGGGAATGTTGAATCGCGTCGACAAGGAGCAAGGTGCCGCACGTTAGTAGGCACGTTGTTTTGCTGCAACAGAAGCAGCACACGCATGGCACGTCATATCGATCCGCGAAATGCGCTTGTCGTGTCGTTGCTGTGGCTCCCTAGGACAAGCTGGTGGCGTTCATGGCCCCGGTGGACTTCGAGCTGCCGCCCTTCGCCGCCAACCTGTTCGCCAACCTGTTTGGACACGCCGGAAAGTGATGGCGGTTGGTTGGTTGGTTGGTTGCGTTGGTGGCAGCATGTGTAGGACGGCCTCAAGCCTGCTCAGCGCGGGGCGACGCACGGGGGAGCCTTCTGCCGGGGTGGAGGTGCGGCTGCCGTGCGGGAGGCGTGTGGTAGTTACGCAGATGCAGCCGTGAGCAGCGCACAGAGGCGGCGGACTTGAGGCAGCTGCACGCATGTTGCGGTAACGTCAAGACCAAGTTCCCTTCGGCAACCGCAAGGCTTGGCTTCAGACTGATCAGATTGTTGTGTTATAGGCCTCGGTTGGGGGGCAACTTGCACTATGAGCTCTTGGGTAGCGGCTGGAGGCTGGTGGCCTCCCGGGGCACCCAGGAGGTTGGGTCTAACGGCAGTGAGGTCTGGGATGCGAGCTGTCAGGACTGCCGTTTGGTGGTCGTAAGGACCTGCTGCTTCTTACCGGTGCAGACAGGTACAGATAACCTTTGGCGCGCGGCGGCGGGCGCGTGGGTTAGGACCAGCATGGTTACGGAGCTGTGCGGAGCATGCCCCGCCAACGAACTGTGAGGTTCCTGTCACGTGGTGCAGGACCAGGCCCGGCAGCTCGTGCCATTACTGGACGCATTTCAGGACGCTCCACAACATGAGCATTGTAAATGGCTGCAAGGCAGTTGTTGTGTGAAGCCCAAGCGCGACAAGTGTACCGGTACGGACGAGTGGCGTACAGACGGCTCAGCTGCACATGACGGTGGTTACACGTTAGTACAGCACGTTCACTGGCTGTCATGACACGCCACTGGCGTGACGCCAGCCCTTATTCGTAAACGCAAAACAGTTGCTAGGGCATCGGTCCACCGCATTCGCTCCACTTCCTGCAACTCGCCCCAGGTCACCAGCTCACAGGCTCGCAGCCCAGGTGCCCGGCACCTGGCCTGCTCGGACCTGCACTAACACACCTATGCACGTAACCAACAGCCAGCATCCTGCCTGCCTTCAGTCATGTGCGCATGTGAGCACGGGCGGCCCCCACATTAACCTGATGAGACTGCTAGCTGCCCTTGGGCTCCACGCTCGCAATCAGGCACGCCGCCAGGGGAGACCTCCTCGGCGCCATGCCGCGCTGCCGCCCCTTGCCTGACACAGCAGCAGGGGACGTGAATGCACGGCAGACGGCACGTGCATGGCGACAGTGCAGTCGGCCAGAGCTCCCTTGCAGACCCTACAGACGAATGGGAATGCACTCCTGCAGCCTTTGTATTGCCACTGCAGGCATCTGCGGGATCAGAGGCTCCCGCCCGCTTTCTCTGACACTCTTGATCTGCTGTATGTACATCAGCCATGGCCTTCACCGCTCAGCCCCCGACCATGCCCCGACGCTCCCTTCGTTCCAAACACCAGCAAATGCAAACACATACACGAAACCATCAGGTCCAAGCCAGTCGGATACCTCTGAACTAACCACAGATGTACAACAAAAAGAACTCCTGCGTGGGGCACGAAGAAGCAAACTACGGTATTGTGTACGCACAAACAAGCACAAGCAAGTGAGGCAACCTGCCCTGCCCTGCGCAGCGCGAGCGAGCGCCTGCTCCCAGCCGCCCATACCGTACCCTGACACCGTCTTACCCTGACCGCCTGTCACACACTGACAGACTGGATAATGTCTAGCACCAACCTGAAACGACCCGACACCAGCACCAGCACGTGCGCGCGCTGTGCTGTGCCTTGCTGGGCGCCTCACACTGCGAATGAAAACCAAGCAACTACCAGCTTGCCACGAGTTTTGATGACCAAATGCTCCAGTAAAACGCCAAATGATAAACGCAACGAAGGAAAGGCCCTACTGGCTGGCACTCGTGGCTCGGGCTAACTAACCCGCAGGGCCTGCCTGTGCACCAGCAGGACAACATACCGGGCATTCTGTCCCAGCATACACACATGCACGCACGCGGCGCTCTGCAACAGCAATACAGCATCGTCATTAGCGCTTGGCCTGCATCCGGTCGCCCACCTGGGCAAGGTAGCCCGCGCCGCGTACCCGTCACAAGCCTACCGTGCACCCACCACCTGCGCCGTTCGTCAACCTACTTTCTCTTCTCGCGCAGGCACCAGCGTTCCCATGTTTCCCTGACGCCTTACACGGGTTCCTCGCGCTTTACGCGTACCCACCACCTGCGTTGTCCTCACCCTACGCGCTATGCTCGGCCTCAAACCAGCCAGCAAGCAGCACGGCAGCATGCACCCACCAACCTTGGCGGTGGAGCAACCAAGAACATACATGCGTGCACGAGGACGTCGTGCAAGCGCGCCACGCGCCATGCATGTCCGCCAGCCTCGTATACATGACAACAGTAGCTTTGTCAGTCTGTCCGGTGTCGTGATGCTATCGGCGATCCCCGCAACCAAGTAATGAACTCGAACAAACCCACAAACCCAGTCCCAAACGGCAGCACGACTTTGCTTTGGGCGTCAGGGCCACACCACGTGCTCCGGGCTCGACATGGCCCCGAACGAACCTTGCCATTAACATGCATGAAATGATGAAGCCACTTTCAAACTTAAGGGAATCTACGGCGCATTGAGATCAGCAGAGGAACAACCGTTCGAACAAGCCTAACACAAGCGCCGTTTGGCAGCCAGCCCCGATAGATTCTGTGTTATCATACATACAGCAAACCAGCGATCCTGCCTATCCAACAACAGAAAAGTATACATTTAACAAAGAGGCCACGCTTGTCAACAGCTGACATTGGAAACGGAGCCGCTAAGTGCCACCATTTGCGCATTACTCCTCGACTCGCACGCATGCGCGTGGTGCACCACTGGCAACCAACTAACAGCGAACATGGACAACCGACAGCAACAGCCATCGCCAAACGCAAAGGACTTCGAGCTAATGCTTCTGCTGCACCGAGCTATGACGGGAATACGTCTTGTGCGGGAGCACAGCCGTGCCAACTGCACCACCAATGCTCGCCGCACGTCCTGGCATTCATTCAGCCACCTTCAACCGCAACACGGGAGCAGTCTACAGCAAACACATGGTGCCAACGCCTTGCAACCGTACAGCAGAGAGTGCCGTACGTCGTTGTACAGTACAGCCGACAACCGTCTTCGCCATGCCACCCCTACCATAACGGCGAGAAGCGAGCACAGCTCCCCAAGGCTGTGGCACACAACGCACCAACCGCCACCAACCGCCCAAGCAAGCGACTGAGGCAAAGCAAGGCCCCATCAAGGGGTGCAACCAATGCAATGGTCAAATGCTAGAAGACGTACAAGTGCAATTGCCCGCGGCCCAGGGCAGCGGCAATGCGTACAGCAGCACCGCACCGGCCGTCAGCGGGCGGCCACGCACGTCAACGCCCACGTCACGGCGACACCCACGTCACGGCCACAGAGTAAAACAGCCTGAACCGCGCCTTGCCAACTGCACCACAGCAGCAAATTGTAACGAACCAGCGAACCCAAAAGCCATTCAGACCAGCCAACCGCCCTCCTGCACACCAGCCAGCAGATTCCGTACTATCGCTGTGCCCAGCGACCCATCTAAGACTCCCCGAATGAAAGAACTGCATCAATCAGAGCTGTATCGACTGCAACCACAGCCGGATGAAGTAGGGCCGCCACATAAACAAGAAAAACAACCTACTCACAAGCGGTGACCAACGTATCAAAGCATTTCATCTTCTCCGTGCGTGCCGCACGTGTGCGCATCTGTTGGCCCTGATGGCCACGTAAAACTGCAACCGACTGCCTGCAGCCCTCCCCCCATCTCCCAAACATGCCCCGATCAGGCCTATCCCACATCGTCCACCTGCCTTGCACACACAGCGCACTAGTACTCCCCCGCCTCGCCACACGAAGAATAGCTGGGGAGTCTCTCCAGGCGCCCACCTCACCACCCTCTCACAACCAACAGCCTGCTGCCATCTGCCCTCCCCTCCCACTCCCCTCGCCTCCATCTCGCAAGAATGCCGCTTTACTTCGTCTCATCCATGCATAAATTTGATGTATACTTCGCCTAGGGTACTACCGCCCAATCTCTGTGCTGCAGCAGCATTGCGTGCGCTCGAGCGTTCAAGTCGCCGGCAGTGCGACGTACGGGCGCCGGTCCCGGCCTCCCTGCCCCCAGCCTGCAACGGCAGCAGGCGACTCGCCGCTTATTCCAAGCCCCCTCCATCAATCCCACGCAAGCCCGCCAGCATGAAGCAGCTGCAGCTTTACGCCACAGCCAATACCCAACAGCGGCCTCCCCCGCCCATTCGTCATGTGCAAAAAACAGCGGCGGATGCAGGGCTTTGCTGCGCTGCCTTACTGTGTTCCTACATTCCAATATACCCCGTAACGGCCCTTGATGGTATCGGGGCACATAGGCGCAGATGCAACTGCTGCTGCTGCTGCTGCCGCCGCCGCGGGACCTCCTGTGTGGCACTCAAAGACAGGCAGAGCAGCAGCGCCGACGGCGGCGGCGGCGGGCCCGGTGGCGGCGGCGGTGCCGTACTCCCCGTACGGCTGCGGCGGCGGCCACGCGGCACCCACAACGGGCGGCGGGGCCGATGCGGCGTTGGTGGTTAGGCAGGCGGCGGTTAGCGGTTGCTCGGGGCCGGGCGCCGCGGCGGCGGCGGTCGCGGCGGGCCACGGCCAGGTGTCGTCCGCCATGCCTGCAGGGCCACAGATGCACGGTGAGATGCACGGTTACGGTCAGGGTCCGGCATGCCCGCAGTGCCATGTGGGCAGATACCAGCGTACGAACAGCACTTTGTGTGTGGTATCCAAGGCGTAGCTGAGACACGCACCGACAATGAAGAGCTCAATGCCGCTGACTCTGCTGTGCTGTGGCTACACACAGCAACGGCGCAAAAGTAACGCAGCAGCGCTCGCGCCCGACCCACTCTGGAACAGCAGGTCGAGCGCCCTGTCGTCGTCATCCTCCTGCCCCTCCACCTGCCCTCCGCCAGCTCCCACAGAGCTGCCCATGGTGTTGAGGGCCTCCTCCTGCATGCCCCCCGCCGCCGCCACGTACGCAGCGGGGGCAGCAGCAGCAGCAGCAGCAGCAGCGGCAGGCCCTGTTGCTGCCCACACACCATCACGGACAGCAGCTGCAGGTGGCGGCGGCGGTGGCGCCACACCCAAGGCTGGCTGCCCCGGCAGCTGCTCCGCCTTCACGTCCGCCCGCTCCACCCCGACGGGGCTGGTGTACGAGGCGCGTGTGAACGTGCCTGGCTCCGGGCCGGGGACCGGCGGGGTGAGCTGCAGCAGCGCCGCCGCCTTCTGCCACCACTGCACCGGGAAGATGCGCTGCTGGAGTGCGGGTGCAGGCGCAGCAGCAGCAGCAGTTTTAGCAGGTGCATCAAGCGGTGCCGCCAGAGGTGTACAGCCGCTCCCTTCGCTGCCGCCGTGGCCGCTGGTCGAGCCCGCCAGCACCAGCTGCTGAGTTGGCGCGCGGCTGCCGTTGGGGTCAAGCTGCTGCTGCTGCTGATACACACCTACGTGTGTGTTAGTGTGCTGCAGGCTGTTGGCGCCGGTGGACCCGGCAGTGCTCCCACATGACACCACTGCAGGGCAGCAGCAGCAGCGGCAGCAGCAGGTGGCCAGTGGCAGCAGGTAAGGCAAAACAAACCGAGTGCGCTGCGCTAAGGAGCCTGTAAGAGGAGTTCTATACCACCAGTGTCTAGCAAGGCAGCACCAGTGTCTAGCAAGGCAGCACCAGTGTCTAGCAAGGCACGCAACACGAACCGTGCGTGCGCCCCGCTGTTGGTGCGGCCCGCAGACAGCTCCACGCAGTCGCAATAGAGCCAGGCCCACAACTGCACATATACACATGTACATGTACGTACATCGTCGAGTCCCGAATGCGGGGCCCCTTACCGTTTCCAAAGCCGTCTCCCTGCACCCTCCCGCTGCCGACGGCCGGTGCCGCCGCCGCCTGGGCTGCTGCCACCGGGGCTACCGCCGCCGCCGCCGCCGCCGCCGGGCCTACCCGCGCAGGCTGGTCCGGGCCCTGCGCGCTCACGTCCATGCTGCAATCATCCTCACCAGCACATGCAATATTGCTGAGCGCGTCACGGCCGCCGCCGTTGCCGCTGCAGTTGCTGGTACGGTTGCCGTTGCCGCTCCCGCTGCTGTTACGGTTACCGTTGCGGCTGCCGGCTGTTGCCATGGCGTCCATCCAGCTGCTGTTGCTGAAGCTCCCGGAGCCGAGGAGCACCCGCCCCTCCGCCTGTGCTACACCTGTGTGTTGCTGTTGGTGCATGTGCAGGGCCGGCAGCGGCGGCGGCGGGGCCAGCGGCGGCCAAGGGTTAAGGTGTGCCACCGCCGCCGCGGTGGTCACGCCCTCAGACCTACTCCAGACAGCAGGGACGCCGCTGCTACTGCTGTTGTTGTTCATCACGGGCGAGGGCAGCCGTTGAGCGGCGCTGGCCAGGCTGTGCGTGGCGGTGGCTGTGTAGCGGCCCATGGTGGCGGCGGCGGCGGCGGCGGCGTCGTTGGGAGCCGTCAGCAGGGTGCTCCCGCAGCTGACCTGCCGCCGTAGCAGCTGCAAGGGGATAGGCCCAGGCGGCGGGCTGCCGCCAGCGCACCACGTGCCTGCATCCACGGCCGACGCCGCAGAGGCACCGTGGCCGCCACCGCTGGTCGGTACGAGGGCGCCGGCGGCGCCGCCCCCTGGCACGTGCACCTGCACCGGCGCTCCTGGTACCGCCGCAGCGGCAGCGGCGTCCACCGGTATGCCCAGCGCAACGCCGCCGTACACGCTGCCGTACACCGTTCCGAGCTGCGGCAGCGCCCACTGCTGGGCGGCGAGAGGGGAGAAGGGCTCCCCCAAGACGCTCGTGGCAGGGGCGCCAGTGCGGGAGAGGCAGCTGCGGCTGTGCGGCACGTCCGACAGGGAGCGTGCGAGGGAGTGGTTGGTGCCAATGCGCGCGAGCTTGGAGTGGGGGCTGTGCGGGGGCCGTGCGGCGGCGCTGGGGAAGGCTGGGCGCGGAGGCTGCAGGTCGGGGTGAGGGGAGCCCTCAGCGGCGCAGCTGCTGCTGCTGGCGTGGCGCTTGAGACCTGCAGGCGTTGCGCTGGGGTGTGGAAGGAGCTGGTGGTGTTGCTGGTGTGTGTGCCTGTGCGGGCCTGGGTGGTCGTGCGCGGACGGGGGCAGGTGGGAGGCAATGGAGGACCCGGAGAGGGCGGCGGGGGCGATGGCGAGGCAGGCAGTGGGGCTTGCGGCGGCAGCAGCAGCAGCGGCGGCGGCGGCGGGGGGTGGGGGGTGGATGGGGTCTCCCGAGGGCGAGACCAGGAGGTCGGGTATGGGGGTGAAGCCGGCGGCCACGGTTTTGGGCTGTGTGCCGGGCGCGGGGGCCAAGCGCGCGAAGTGCACGATGGCCAGGGGCAGGAAGATGTGGGAGGCGCTGTGCTTGTAGCGGTCGTCGTGGAATCTGCTAGTGCGGAGGAGAAGGCGAGCATGCTCACTCGTGGAGTATGCCGTTATGAGCGAGGTGTGCAACATTGCGGTAGCGCGGTAGTGTCGTACAGCAAGGGTGCGTGGAGGGCTGGGGATCTGGGGCTGATCTGGGTTGGTGCAGTGCGTGGTGCTCGTGTAAAGCCGTTTGCTGGAAGGCATGCGCTTGGAGCGCTTGCATATGCAGTGAGCCAGGGAGTGAAATCTGTACAGGGGACTTTTCCATTGTGAGTTGGGGACTTGTCACAGGTGTAGGCCTGCACCGTGCGGATAGGGATGTTGGGACCGGCTTGTCGACCGCTGCTCAAGCACCCACTTGAGTTCGTAGACCAGTGTGTCCGGGTCGAAGGATCGGACCGTTGCAGATCGCCATGGCGTGGGGGCTTCGTCGTTGCGGTGCCCGTTTCGCCGGCAGCCGGCCACAGCATCGCGCGCCGATTCTTCCGTGTCGGCCCAAGGCCAGAAGATGCAGAGCTGTCGCCGGGCGAGCGCAGCGCCTCCCATGTGCATGCTTGCGGCTCTCAGCCAGCTCATGAGGGGGACCTGTGGTCATGTTTTGCAACAAGGCAGGAAAGCCCATCGGAAGGCTGGTAGGCTTCCGCTAGGGCGATAGATGTCAAACTATTTTTCCACGGCAGCTTTAGACTTTACGAGAAAGTGTCTTCGTACAGGAAGACTTCGGCTGATCATTGCATTGTGATTCCGTTGCATGGGTTTGCCACGCCTAACGAACCCACGTGCTTCGCCCAGTATGGGCGGAAGATACCAGCAACGTCCTTACAGGAATAAGCTCTCAGGGGGCATCGGCCCATCTTAGGGGGTATCGGTCAGCTGTTGCGGAGCAACCTATGGCTGCAGTCCGGCATACGATTGCAAAGCGGCTACAAGAATAGGCTGCAGAGAGAGCCTGGAACTGCCGATGCTTCCACGAGCACATGCACAGAAGCGTAATATGTCAGGTATTCTCTGCGTGGTTGCTTGGCGCCAGACAAATGCACAGTGCTTTCATCGTTGCGGCGACGGAACTGCAACACCCTGGGGGTGCGTCGACCCACCCACCGTGTAACCGCAGTCATCGCTCTGCTGCACCTCGATGGAGCTGTAGTCGACAGGCCTGCCACTGGCTCGCAGAGCAAACTCCTCTAAAGTGAGTGGAAGGCCATCACTGGCCATTGCCACGAAAATCGCCTTGGGGCTTGTCGACGCTCCTCCCAGAAGTCTTGCACTGCAGCCATTTATGATGAGGTGGATGCGTGCTGGCGTATACTCCGCTGCCTTGCTTAGGGTCCAGGTGCCACGGCCTGCCATGCTGCTGGCTGGGCCTTAAGGCCGCTGTTGTCCGTGTACTATCTGTATATACTGTGCTAAATCCATGTGCTTTTGCGTATTGCTCACTGTCGGGGAGGTATAATGACTTGGGCAGGCCAACTGCCATGTTGTACACAATGTACACATGAGACGCCGAGACGGCAGTGGTACTGGCACAACGCAGAAGCACATCGCAGCTCCACAACATAAGCAATGTATTACTAGTATTGGACACAGTGTCGTGGGGCTTGTGCTCAGCAGCCCTTGTTTGAGGGTTCTGGCGTCCGTCATCAGCAGTCGTTAACGAAGCCCTAGTATTGCCGTTTCCGCATGAATGTTGGACAAGCTCGGGGAGGTGCCCTGCAACAACAGCAACCCCACAGGACATGTGTCGGGAACTTCGTCGCACTAGGGTGCACTGCGAAAACAGCGCAGGGAAGTCCTACCACGAGCACCGGCCTTAGGACTAGCACCGATGAACTAAACCTACTTGGCTTGGCTTGATCGAGCGCGATGGGCACCGCATTGTCGCACACCGGGGCGCCAGGGAAGCATGGCGAGAGGGCCAAATTAGCACTTCACATAGGGCAGACTCTGTACGGCCTTATGCATTTCGATCTAGATGCATATGCTGCTTGCCGAGATGTTAAGGGGCTGGCTGGCCGCTTGGGAGGCCCTATCACCTCTGCGACTCCTACACGCCCAGGGTCTCCCCTGCCACAACCCCTCCATCCTTGCTCCAGCCAGGCCTTCTAAAAGACGCTTACATACACCTCTTTGGCGGCCTCCGCCCATCACCCGCAACGTGCTCCACGACTACCGTATTGTGTATAGCACGGTCCAATTCGGCATGCAGTATTGCGTAAACCGCTTAGTACCCACATGCATGCATTGGCACCCATCAGCGCACAGAGCAACGAACAAACAGACAACAGGACATGCAAGGCCCATGCCGCCATGCGGGCAGGCGCAAGGATGCGGACAAGTGCAGCACCCACCCATCTCAGCACGGCAATCACAGGCGGTTCGCCAGGGGATGCATGCACGGTTGCACGCCTCATACCGTATGTACAGGGTCACAGTTCAGTTGATTCAGGTTGATTCGCATACCGTTGCAGCCGCCCGCCCCCATGCCCCAACACCGCAACTGGCACATTCACGGTGCACCTGCAGCAAGCAGCGCTATCCTGGCTACAGTACCTCCCGCATCAGGTCCCTTCCATGTTGCCCGTGCAGTGCATCAATGCCGGACATCGCACACCACACATGCCCACAATCACGCGCACCCGCTACCTGTCGCAGTATAATAATGAGGGGGGCGGTATCTGATGGTCACAGACAAGCCCCGACGGCCGCGCAACTGCGCAGGTCCGCCTAGGGCAGGCCTGCAGTATGCTGCCCTCAACGCCATATGCTGCTGTTGCAGTACCCCGCCATTACATCGCTGCAACACCGCAGCCACAGACACCGTTGAGCCATCGCCTGCCCGCTACCCCGCTCCTGACGGAACCATGCTTGCCCGGGCACCACCCCCGTGTACACAGCACTGACTACCTGTCGTTCATACCTGTCTGCGCCAGATCCTGGGAGGACAAAAGAAGTACATCATATCATAACAACTGCACCTACAACTACACCAAGGCTGCTCATCTAGCTGGGCGCAACCGCTACACTGCACCTACAAACACACCAAGGCTGCTCATCTAGCTGGGCGCAACCGCTCAGCCACGGTGCGTCCTGCCGCGCTGCCTGTCATACCCACCTCGCCCCACCTCGCCGCACTGCACAGCCTCCCCTGTGCTCAGCCGCAACCTCCACCCGCGCTACGCCAACCTACGGATGCCCTTCGCAAACGGGGGCCCTTCAACCCATGCACGAAGGCGACATGCAGGGCGGCCCCAGCGCCAGCCCCCCAGCCCCAACCCCAGCCCCCGCCCTGGCCCCAGCCCGCCACCAGGCCGCCCCTCCCTGCCTAACCCCCCTTCCACGACGCCTGCCTGCTCAGACCCTTGCGCAGCTGCGCCGCCGGCGTGGGCCCTCCCCCTCCTGCCCCTCCTCCTCCCGCCCCTCTGTCCTTGATGGTGCCGCCCCCGAACCTGCTGGACCCCAACCCTGCCCTACCCGCCCCCGCCCCCGACGCCCCCCGCCCCAGCGCCAGCTGCCCGCTGCTGCCGTTGGACGACGCAACGCTCGGCGCCCGCCACCGCGCCCGCCCGCCAACACCCGGCGGCGAGCCCTCCCCGTACTCGTACTCCGACACAGACGGCGGCGCGCCGCCGCCGCTGCCCCGCGCCTCCCTCCCGCGCCGCTGCACCCCCGCCCCTGCCCCCGCCCCCTCCCTCCCCCTCTGCTTCCTCCACACCCCCTCCTCCTCCTCCCCCTCCCCAAACCTGTACACCGCACCCCTGCGCTGCCCCTTGCCGCCCTCCCTCCCCCCACCGGCACCTGCCTTTGTTTCCTCCCCCTCCTTCCCCCCTGCCCCCGTGAAGCACCCGAGCCACCCCAGCCAGCCCTTCAGCTTCGCCTTGGCAGCCTGCGCCGCGCCGCCGCCCCCCTCGCCGTCCCAAAACGAGCCCCCAGCGCCCTTGCCCTTGCCCTTGCCCTTGCCCTTGCCCTTGCCCTTGCCCTTGGAACCCTTCCGCTCTCCGGCCTGCTCCCCCTTCCCCTCTGCGTCCGGGTCCGGCGGCGGCTGCAGGAGGCGGCTGAAGCGCCACGACCGCACTGCGCCTCGCAGCTCGTAGCAGCCCAGGTCGCACTCCTGCCGGTTACACGTAAATCGCGAGGAAGCATGTAAGGCATCAGGAAAGCACGGTCCCTGCACGCACTCCTGGCACTCCTGGGGGGTCGTGCAGTGTCGTAGAGGCAAGGGCGGACGAGGGGTTTGTAGCTTCTTGGGCAGCGCCAAAAGCAGTGTGAATTGGAAGCCTTGGCCTGCATGCCTGCGCCTCCCCCCTTCCTACGGCCCCTATCTAGCAGTCTGCTTTTCCCTGCGGCCTGCGCCCCCTCCCACCTCCCACCTGCAGCGTGGCGCCTCTGAACGCGTCCCTCAGCTCCACGCTGTGCACCCCCACGCACGGCTCGCCAGCGGCAGGCACCGGCAGCGGCGCGGGGCGGCGGTAGCGCTCCGACACCGTCACCAGTGGGGCGGATGAGCCTGGGGGTGGGGCAAACAGAGCGCCAACGATGATTGGTTGTATGCAAAGACGAACGGGTTTGGGTGGTGAACGGGAGGGTGCACCTATGGATGGGTGAGTGACAGGGTTGACGGCATCCACGACTGCCCATCTTCTCGCCGTCTGATCCACCCGCCCCCGGGCCCCGGCCCCGCCCCTTCCCCTGCCGCTGCCATCTATGTCCACCCCCTAATTCCAACCGTGTTTGCCACGCTTCCCCCAACCCCCACCCCGACCCCCACCTCCGCCCCGTCCCACCTCGTGTGCCGGCGCTGAAGAACGCCAGCTCGTACCCCTCTCTGCCGCCCCTCGCCCTCATGCCCCGTCCAATTCCCGCACCCTCCCTTCCTCACTCCCGTCCTCTTCCCCGTCCCACCTCGTGTTCCCGCGCTGAAGAACGCCAGCTCGTACCCCTCTCTGCCGCTTCCCGCCCTCATGCCCCGTCCCATCCCCCCACCCTCGCTCCCTTGTTCCCAGCCCCCCATCTCCCACCCCCCAACCCCCGTCCCACCTCGTGTCCCGGCGCTGAAGAACGCCAGCTCGTACCCCCTGTTCAGCTCTGACCCCGTGGACCACACGCGCAGCGCAGGGTGGCGCGCGGCCCGGCCGCCATTACCACCGGCGCCCGCCTTACCGGCGGCAGGTGAGCCGGAGGCGGAGGGGGAGCCGCTGGCGGCGGCGACGGCGGCGGGGCCGCTTGTGTTGGCGGCCGAGACGGCCTGGGAGACGAATCGGGGAAGGCAGGCCGCAAGCAAACAGGTGTGTGCAGCAGTAGCACGGTCGCAAGCGACGGGACCGGGGGCTTACCAAAGCATCGCCGTACTACTGGTCAGTACGGTTGGTCAGCTGTCGCCTGCGCGGCCCGCCCACTGTGGATGCGGTCAGTCCTGTCAATATCGAACCCCATCACCGACTGGTATCAGCGTACCGATGTGCCTCACCCACACGCCGCGCCAACCCACACTACCAGCGCTCGGCCCCACCCACCCGCGGCGAGCAGTCGAGCTGCAGTAGTCCTGTTGCCTCCCCTGAGTACTTTGTTCCCCCCGCGCCCCACGCGCTCCTCAGACCCTCACAACCTGCCCCACCCACCCGCGGCGAGTAGTCCAGCTGCAGCAGCTGCGCCGGCTGCGGCGTGTTGGAGTCCATGCGCACCCACAGGCTGGTGCCGGGCGTGTCGACAGATACAGCCCCGGTGCGCTTGGACATTTCCTGAGGGGCCGAGGGGGAGAGGAGGGTTGGACATTGAGCGGATGTGTATGGAGACACGGAAGGAGTGGGTTGGAGGGCAGGCGTCGGTGGACACAGTGGCGGTGCGCTAGGAACTCCTCTGGGAGGAGGGGCACAGCCCTGTACGGCAAAAGGGCAGGCAGACGCCGTTGGCGATGGCGTCGTGCCCCATGAGAAGGCGACTACATGCGAGCCGAGCCCAAGGCAGGGAAGGCGTCAAACAACGACGTTTTAGATATGGGGATTTCAATGAGGTGATAACAAGGGGAGGAAAGGGCCGGGAGCGGAATCGTGGTTTAAGGTTGTACCAAGGGTGGACAACAGCAAGGCGGCGCTTGGGCAGTCCCATGGGTTTGCGGTCGGGGCAGGGCCTTGGAAAGGGCAGTCGGGAGGACGTCGGGTCGCAGGCAGGTCGGGCGTGGGGCGGACACAAGCTCATGGGTCCTAGCCAGGTGCTAGAAAGCAGGATGCAAGCATCTCGCATGCGCTTTGCATACACCCACGCGCCTCCGTACCGTTACCGCCGCCAGGAACGGCATGCCAATCATGTAGTTGTGCTGCGTGCGCACCCGGTCCCCCCTTGCTTACTCGCCCCCTCCGCTACGTCTGCCTTCCTGCCGCCTAATGCCCTCCCCCGTGCGGCCCCCCTACCTTGACCGCCGCCAAGAAGGGCATGCCTATCATGTAGTTTTGATCGGCCAGCACGCCCCCGGGGTCCAGCGTGTCCACCAGCGCCACCTCGCGCTCCGTTACGCGGACCTGCGGGGGAGAAGCAGCAAGGGGCGTAGGAACGTGGGCACGCAACAAACGCGAGGGAATTGGGTAAGACGTCAGCTAAACATACAGAAACGCTATTGCCTGCATGCGAAGAGGAAGAGGGTTGGCCCGCTCGGTGACGCGGACCTGCGGGGGAGGAGCAGCAGGGGCGTGGCCACTGTGGGAACTCATGAAGCACGCGGAAACCACTGGTTGCCGCCAGCTCCCACCATACCTTACAATGCCCCAAGCCCCTACCATCACCCCCCCACCCCTACCCCCGGCCTCCCGGGCACCAACCCCACCTTGCTGAGCTTGGCATCCAGCGGCCAGTTGGTGGCCGCCAGCTCCCACCACACGCGCAGCCCCAGCGCCCGCACCGGCCGCGGGTAGGCGGTGCGCTGCAGGCGCAGGCTGGCCCCGGAACCGTACGACAGCTCGTGCCACGTGTCGGGGTGCGTGCGCGGGTCGGACGTGCCCAGCAGCAGCAGCTGCGTGGCGCGGGGGCCGAAGCGCATGCCTAGGGGGCGGGGTAGGTGGGCGATGGGTAAGGAAAGGTGTGGTGAAGGTGACAGGCGGTGCCGTGTGGGTGGCTTGGCAAGGGAACGGGGTACGGTTGCCGGACACCGGCGAGGGGCTGTGGGCGAATGGGTGCGGGGCTTGGTGGGTGGGGCCCGGAGGTTCGCAGGCGGGCGGGGGTGAGAGTCTGGCCCTCCGGGGCCCACAGGGCTGAAAGGTTCGAGCCGCTTTGCGGCAGTTCAACAGCGCCAATTTCGTTTGCTGAGCATACATTAAGCCCCTCCGACAGCGGCCCTGTGCTCTGGGTCAGCGGCACTACCATCCGAGGCGCATCCGAACCGCATCCGATACCGCATCCGAACCCACCCGCTTTCCCCCGCACCCACCCGCCCACAGCCCCTCGTCGGTGCCCGGCACGGGCACCACGAAGGCCCCGCAGCCCGGCCCCGCGGCGTCGTCCTCCGCCAGCCGCAGCCCCGGGTGATCCGCCAGCTCCTCCGCCCATGTGGTAAGCGATTTGCCGACGGCCACGATCTGGGGTTGGTGGTGGGAGGGGCGGCGTCAAGGCGCACATGGCAGGGCAATTGGTAGGCTGCATGAAGCACAGCGTCGACCAGCTCCTAGGCCCAGAAAATCACAGAACGTTGCCTCGGCCAGATCCTCAGGCCATGTTGTTAATGCTTGACAACAGCCACAATCTGGGTCGAGATAGGGCCCGAAGAACACGAGGATTGGCGGAAGCTGGCCATAGACAGCCGCCCATGAGGAGGGCAGCGTCGTAAGGAATCCATGTGCTGGGGGTACGCGTGAAGCGCGAGGAACCCGTGTGCTGGGGAGCAAATAGGTTGGGCCCCCTGATTCCAAAGGGGCATGGTGCGAAGGTGTACTACCGAACACGTCCTTTTTTCATGCATGTACTGCCCGTCCCCCTGACTCCAGGTCCGTTGGCACTAGAGTGCAGGTGCATATGAACCCACGGGGACCCGTTTCCCGGTTACCCCTTGCGGTTCTGCCCCTCGCTCCCCCGGGGACCCAGTCACACCGCCCACTTGCACCCCCAGTCGCGCATGCTTGGCCGCCCTGCTGGCCCTGTGAACCCGCCATGCAAGTGTGTTGCCCACGCCCGTCTTCCCACCTGCACCGCCAGCCGCGCCTTCTTCGCCGCCCTGGCCCTATTTCCCGGCTACGCAAGTGTACATTGTCTACGCCCGCCTTCCCACCTGCACCGCCAGCCGCGCGGTCTTGGCCGCCCTCGCCCGCTTCTGGCCCTTGCGGTTCTCTGGGAAGACCACCGGCAGCTCCTGCCGCGCGTGCAGCTGGTCGGGGTCCAGGTCGGCCAGGGACAGCGACACGGCGCCAATCTGCACACACATGTGGGGCCGTGGGACACAAGGGTACCGGACCGGAGGTCAGTGGCCGCGGCAGGGAAGTGAGGGGGCGTCCAGGTCGGCGAGGGACAGCGACACGTCGCCAATCTGCGTATGGACACGTGGGGCCGTGGGACAAGGGGTCACGGGACGGGAAGTCAGGGCGCAAGGCATGGGGCAGATTGGATAAGGACAGCGACACGCTGCCGTATTGCCGCTGCCTGGCATGGGATCCAAGGGGGAAAGGGGCACGCGTAAAGCGCGAGGAAACCGTGAACGTGAGGAGGCCAGGCCCCCACGGGCAACAAGGACACACAGTGGCGCCCAAGTTATACTGGATCCGGAACACAGGGCACGCTAGGGGCCAAGTTATACTGGATCCAGAACACAGGGCACGCTAGGGGCCCAGGGCGACACAGCTCCACAGCAGGACAACTAACCAGGGCGGTGGGTAGTGGGCATTGTGCTGCGCCGGTAGCCCGCAGCACTGCCTGCCTAGCACGTGCCCATCCCTGGCCAGTTGCGCTGTGCCCCCGCTTAAAGCCCATCACTGCCACCCCTCCCCCACCTGCTGGTCCTTCGTCACCTCCTCGTCCCATAGCTCCAGCACCACTTCCCCCTGCAGCGCCCCCTCCTCGTCAGCCTCGGCCTCGAAGAAGAAATCCTGGGAGGGCGTGAGGAGGGCGGGGGGGGCCAAACGAAGTACTGGTAACTCGAGGAAGAGGAGGTGGTGGTGGGATGAACGGGTGGGTGGGGTGTGTTTGCGTTAGGCAGTATTCCGGCGAAAGCAAGCAACTGATGCTTCAGCTCGATGGAGACCGAAGGTTTATCAAGTGCGCTCAGCCTAACTGGCGTTGCGGTTCGGGTACAGGCACAGTGTATATGTACCAGTCTACCAAAGCCGTGACATAGTGCCGACTGTGGTGTGGGGTAGCGCTTCGGCTCGGCCAACGGCGCGACGGCAAAAGCCTGCGCTGGGGCTACCTGCGTGGCCTGCAGGCTCTTGGGTCAGGCTCGGGGCCAACGGCCCGAACCGTTTGGACAACGCGGACCAAACGCCAACGGAGCAGCTGGAGCGCAGCAAGGCCAGGCCGTCACCACCCAACACGCATGTGACAACGGACCCTACCTCATTCCACACGGGGTTGGGCTGGTTGCCGTACGCCACGGTACAGCCCAGCTTGTGGTCGCCGTACCACACCGCGACGTAGGGGTCAATGTGGGAAAAGAGCTCTGCCAGGGAGGGGGGAGGGGTGGGGAGGAGCGGCGCGGGGTTTGCCCTGTAGCAGGGTGTTGGGTTGCATTCACATAACCCTGGTCCTGGACACGGTACACTTGCGCGGGACACGACGCAACCTCCTCTCGAGGCATCTACGAAGCAAGGATGCACATCCCAGTCGGCATTACTTGTGTTCTGGCACTCAAGTGTCAAGTGTCACATGCGCAGGCTTTGGTGAATCAGGTCATACTACTGCGACATCCTGCGTCACATGGTTTGCTTGGTTTGCTTGGCAAGCGGTGCTGGCTGCTGCCCGCCGGCGACAGGTGCTGCCAGGTACCGAAGACAGCCGTCTTACATAAGGCTACCTGTTTCAACCAGCTGTGATAGTATCAGCAGATGACACAATGATAATCACCTGTCTTCGGAAGGTCATGTCCGCTGATTATGCGTAGCTGGACGTTCCACCGCTCGACCATGCGATGTTGCGCCAATAAGCCACACACTGCCCCCCTGAAAACTACGAGCCGCACAGAAGCTTCATTTGCCTAATGAATCGGCTCCACCTGCACATTATGCAAGAACGCGCCTACGCGCTGTCTGCGATGCAACACACTCAGACCAAGACGTGACTGCCTCAGCTGCCACAGCTTTTTTACAAAGCCAGCGACGCAAAGAGGTTTCCTATTACCCTAGTGTCTGGGTGGCAACAGTACGTGGCGTGTGCCCGGAACAGGACTGCGAGAGCAAGGCCTCCCAAGCGGAAGCCTGAAACGTGTCAATAGCAGTACAAAGCAATCACATACATGCGAGCTGGCGATACTTGACGGGTTGCGACTTGCGAGTACATGGCCTGAAGCCGTTACAGGAACGGCCAGCACATGGTCACCGACATCGTGGGCCAGTGGTCACCCGCCTTGTCCAAAAACAGCATTATACAAGATAGAGATCTTCTGCAGTTCGGCCTGTAATAGTAGAGCGACAGCGGCAGCGTCAACACCCGTAGTGCCCTTACACGCACGTGGCAAGCCAATCACACTTTCACCCAAGATCCATGCCTTCTGCCCATACCGGTACGTGTTGCAGTAACAGCTGGACAATGTCCATATGATACCAGCCCACAAACTGCAGGTGGTAACGTAGGCAATAACTGGTTGCTCTAGCGCTGCTTCCACTTGCGGTAAACAGTGGGTGCGTAGTGACCAGGGCACCATCACGCGATCACTCCCCTTAAGGCAATCAACGGCATACATGCGGTAGAAACGACCTTACTTTCATCTGTGCTGCGACACATGCCATACACCTGCATTCGGCAAAGCTCCATGCCCCTGCCGGCGAGCAGCAAGCACAGCTTCTAAACGGCTGCCCGCGCGCACGCACTCTACCACAAACCTGCACCGCGCTTCAGTCGCCTACCTCGCCTACCGGTACCCTCACCATGCCAGGGCCGTCTAGTGAGGGGTTGCAATACCGTTGGACCAGGTTGGACCTTTCGGTGCTCTAGTATGGTGTGTTGGGAAATCCTTGCATGGGTCAAGACCTGTCAAGACTCCCACCAGGGAGGGAATGTTCTGCGCGTCAGGCCCTAGGGACCCGCCTGTCGTACACATATTCCTGCGGGTACCCTGACTCCCTTGTAAGTCTCGTCGTTTTACAATAACCGGTACTTTGCGGAAAGCTCTTGCGCATGGCCCAGCTACCGGTATCCGTTTACCTACACCTAGCGTAGCTACACATACAGACGTGTGTGTTCACAAGCAGTGTGCGTGCACCGTGCTGGCCCACCAGGCGGGTCAAGTGCCATCAAGCCATGCGCCAAGTCGCCTCAGACGATGACTCTGCGCAGCCGCTCCCAGACGGCCGGCTGCAAAGCATGACCACAGATAACCAACCCATCCAACCGTCGGGTGACTTTCCCAGTCACCATGGCCGAGGCAGACTCCCTCCTTGATTTCATGGGACCTCACACGGCAACGCAAGAGCAGCTCCCAGCCCCCAGCTCTGATCTTGAATTACCCAGCTGCCCCTGCTGCTGCTTCACCGCCCCTGCCCCAGCTCCCCTGCACAAGCCTACTGCGCATGCCCCCCTCACCGGCCCTGCCCCTGCTGCTGCTGCTGCTCCTGCCCCTGCTGCTGCTGCTGCTGCTGCACGTAGCTCCACACGGCCATGGCTCCGCTGACGTGTGCATTGAGGGAGCGCGTGACGCCCAGCATGGGGATCTCCACGCACACGTCCTGCGGGTGTGGGTTAGCAGGGGTGCCGTTGGACATACAAAACAGCAGGTGACGCCCGGCGTGGGGATCTCCATACACACTTCCTGCAGGGAAGGTTTGTGGGTTAGCAGCAAAGCAGGTGCATGTGGTTAGCAAGATGGTGGTTGGCAGGTGCATCATCAACACAGACGGCTGACACCCAGCATGGGGACGTCCCCGCACACGTCACTGCATGGGATGGGCAGCGTAGGCGATGGGAAGCGTGTCAGGGTGTGGGTGAGCAGCCGAGTGGCAGCGGCGCTGTCCGCGTGCCTACCCAACGCACTCGCCTAGGGGACACACCCAGTCCTGAGCACGCCGTGCGCCCCGGGGCACCAGCACGTGTTTTGCACCCGCAGCGGCACGTGCGGATGGGCACATGTTGCACCTACACTCACCCGCGCACGCACACCTTCAGAGCTAACCCACGAGCAGCAGGGCCTGCGGTACAGTGCTCTGCTCGTTGCCCAGCAGGCAGCACCCAATGTGTTAACCCAAAGCCCGATGCTAACCCACCATGAGCGGCAGCAGGCCCTGCGGCACGCCCCTCTGCTCGTTGCCCAGCAGCAGCACGCAGCGATTGGGGAACGCGAAGCGCTGCAGGGGCACGCTGCCGGTAGCCTGCTCCACGCCTGGATATTAGGTGGGAAGGGATGGGCGTGGGGTGTGGGGTGTGGGGTGTCGTACGGTTGTTACACTGCTACGCC
>QAXN01000679.1:0-29526 GCA_004335795.1 Chlamydomonas sp. 3222
CTGCCCGCTGTACCAGCTCGTGCTAGCGGCTGGCACCAGGCAGCAGGTAGGCTGCTCGGGCGTCACTCCGGCTACCCCCAAGCCCTGGCAAACCTGCAGCTGCAAGCTCCCACCCCCTGGCAGACCCCCTGCAGCACCTTACCCCCGACCCCAACAAAGCAGACCCCGACAGAGCCCCCAACCACAGCATCCCAGCCCAAGCTCTGCACTCCCATGCCCAGGGCGCAGTCCCACCCTGCCGTTGCCTCCTAGCTCCGTCCGCCAGCACTCCGGCTCCATTATTGGAGCCCTGGTAGCCAGGCGGCTGCCACTCCACAGCCGCAGCCCCGGGCACCACCCAGACGCTGGCTCCCACGAGCCCGAACCCCGTGCCCGACGACCCCGCAGCGACCCACGGCTGCAACCCTGGCGACACCCCCCTGTGTCCCCCCTGCAGCCGCCCTGGTGCTGCTACGGCCGCTCACTCCAACCCACCCAGCAGAAACCCCGAAGCCCCACAACCCCGCTCTCTCCCCGTTAGCGCCCTCGTGTCCCGTAGCCCACCAGCCCCCGCCCTCGCTCACCGAACCCTTGGCCCCTGCGCTGTGACGGCCGCCCTTGCCAGCCAGGTAGCCAGGCGGCGGCCTGCACCTCCACCTCCCCCTGCACCACGACCCAGCGGCAACTCCACTGCCGCAGCCCCGGGCACCACCCAGACGCTGGCTCCCACGAGCCCGAACCCCGTGCCCGACGACCCCGCAGCGACCCACGGCTGCAAAACCGGAAAACCACCCCTGCGACGCCTTAACCCCGGCCCCCCGGCCAAAACCCGAAGCCCCGCAAACCCGCGCGGACGTTGTTGTCGGTCGAATGTCAATGGGCTGGGGTCGGCGCCTTCCTGCATGAGGGGATGAGCGCAGGCGCGCCTTGGTGGGGAGAGCTGGCATACAGCCGGGGCAGTACCCATAGCTGTAGCACGGCCATCCTGGCGGCGCCCACAGCCCACAGTCAACTGCCCACCAAGGGACGGGTGCTGTTTTGGGACGTTCACCGCCACCGCCTGCGCCTCCTGGCAGTTTATGCGCCCGCGCAGCCTGCCAACCGACCAGCCTTCTTTGACAGTCTGGCGCCCTACCGAGACACAGAGGGGTGGTCCTGCAGCGGCTGCAGTGGCTCATGTGGGCACAGTTCCGTACAGCCCCCTGCTTCGAAGCAACGCGCTGTCCCCTCACCTTGTCCGCAGACCTCATACCGCCCCCGTGGCAGAATTGCTGTGTGGTGTGGGCGCACGGGGCCCGGGAGGCCCTCGGCCGAGTGGCGACCAACGCAAGTGGGCGCCCGTCCCTTCAGGTGCACCTGTACCTGCAGTACCCGGTTTTCCGCACCGGCAAGTGAGATTGGGGTGGCGGCAACAAGCGTTGACGTGAGCATGGGGTGAGGGCGAGGGAAGGAGGCGCGGGGGGACAGGATGGGGAGCCACCCGCCGCTTAGAGAGGGCTGTGGGCGCAGGATGCCTTCGGGTATTCAGGGGCGCACCCGCTGTAACGGTTGCCTGGGTGGACAGGCAGGGTCATGTCGCCGTGGGGGTTGTAACTCCGCAGGGAGGTGCTTTGGCGGGGGTTGGGGTGAGGGGTTGTAGTTGGTGTGCGGTGTAGTGGGTGCTGGAGTGGGAGCGTTATCGCTGGGTCTTGCTATTATACCTGCCTTGCTGCAGCAGGCAGCTGCGAGGCTCTAGCAGCACCTGGGGGGCAGTGGTTGCTGCAGCGTCTGGCGGCAGGTAGGGGCGGGGTCTGATTGCCCTCGAGTCCGGATTTCGAATGCAAGGGCTGCAGCTGCGGGCATCTGGGTTCGAGGTTTGCAGGGCTTCCTGATAGGGGGCAGGTACAGCGGCAGCTTGGGAGGCCGGCCCAGGGGTTCTTGGGAGGGAGGGTCCCGGGCAGCAGGTCAGTGGCAGGGATAACCGCAAAGCGGCAGTCAGTGGCAGGGGTGGGTTGCTCGGGTTTGGGACAGCAGCTGCAGGGCGGCCGGGATTTGGGTTCTTTGCCGGGGATGTTGGCCCGGGTGTGGCATTGGCGGTAGCCAGGAGGCCTGGCCTAGGGGCACGGGCCAGAGCTGGTGCAGCAGGGCCCGGCTTGCTCGTTTCCGGAAGGTCCAGTGCCTGCCAGGGCTGGGGCTGGAGCTACACCGGAGCTCTCTGCCTGCTGTGGCGCCAGCCGCTAGTGGGCCCTGGTGCGGCGGGCACGGCAGTGGGCAGGACTTGACGCCGGTATGGGGATTGAGGTAGCGGAGTACGGTAGTGGCGCCTTCACCCAATGCTTGGCGCTGGTCCCTCGTTGGTGGCCTGGCGCAGCAGGCTGCGGGCGGGGGCTGCTGGCGAGCTGAATGGCTTCACCTGTGAAGAGCACCCAGGTGCGCCTTGGCTGGCCCCCTCCTGTCTTTGGGGCTTGCAGTTGGGTTGTTGCTTGGGATTCTGGTGGGTTGGGGGTTTGATGTGTAGTGTTGTGATTGGGTGCTCCCGTGGTGCTCTTGGTTGTGGGCCCTGTTTTAAGCCCTTACCGATATGCATGGGTCTGGGCGCTTGGGGGCCTGTTGGTTGGTGCGTGGGGCCCCCAGGGGGTGCCGTTGTGACGTGGGCTGTTTGTTCTGGTTTCTTGGTTGTTCATGGGTCGTTCAGGTCCCCTTGGTCTGTCCCCTGTCCTATACAGGACTGGGGAGTGCTGGAATGGGGCAGTGGTGGTGGTGGTTGGTAGCCTTCTAGCTTGGCCCTTCCATGGGCCACGTTGCCTTGAGCTAGCAGGTGTGCAGCGCGCGGTGTTTGGGGCTTGTGGGGGCCTATGCCTGCCTTTCAGACTCTTTGCACTCTTGCGCTCCGGCGGAGCTGTGTCTCCGTGCATGCATTGTTGCAGTAGCCGCCCTGTTCTTGTCAGGTTTGGAGAGTGTGCGGCTGCAGGCAGGGGTTGCAGGCCTCCTCTTGCCGGTTGGTTCCTCATGGTGGCGCCAGGTTTTTTTCTGTGGAAAGGTTTACAGGTAAGAAGACGGGAGAGGATTGTTGCCCCCGGTGGTTAACTGGGTCATGGCCTCTTAAGTCAGTAACCTCCTCACTGGAAAACACTCATGCCGACCCGACTAATCGTGTCTTCAATCAAGGGCGGAAAGTGGAGGGAAGAGTGTCCGGCTGACCGCAAGGTGCCGCTTAGGGGAGGGGGCTGCTGAATGCCATAGGCGGAGTACCGTGTTATTGCACGAAAGAAGCAGGGAAGCTGGGAGGCAGGGGAACTGGGGAAGTCCCGTACCGGTACGGTAATGGAAGGGAAATGCAGGTGAGGAGCAATACCTGTACGTCCCTTGGGTACCAGGGTACGTACGATATGGAGCACCCTGGCGGACAGAAGAAGACTCCAATGTTGCCACGGCAGGTCCAAAACTCCCAATGCAGGATATGTCAACACTACCGACTTCACGCACACCTCTATTGGCATTTCAAGGCACACATCCGGCCTGGCAATAAGGTGTTGGGCTGAGTGGCCGTTGGGCCCAGGTGCCACAGGGAGCTCCCCTGCATGGCAGCAGCAGGCATTGCACGCAGTACAGGACTATCCGGGTCCAGGTTCCAAATACTGACGCGCCGGCAACGCCGCATTGCAAACTGGAAAGATGTCCGAAACAAGCAAAGCACCTACGCAATCAAACCATGGGGCCATGTACTCCTCGGACAGACCCGCCCTCACCGCGCACCTCGTCCTACTCGCGCTGAGCCTGGCCCCCTTGGTGGTTAATGTGCCCACAAACCTCAACATCATTGCAACTGCAGCTCTGACAGTGTACGCGGGGTGCTGGCGATCCATTAAGCCCACGCCGCCCGCGGAGACCATGACCAAGAAGGATGCTATGCGCTACCCGATTGTTGGCAGCTGCGTCCTTCTCGGCCTGTTCCTGCTGTTCAAGTTTGTTCCCAAATGGATCGTGAACGGTAGGAACATGCGAACGCAGTCCAGGCTTTAGCGGTGGCATATTGGGTCACAAGACGCAGTTGTCGCGATTCAACAAGAGAATTTCTGTTTTCGCATTTCAACAGCTTTGCGTTTGACCTGCCTGTCCTGCCCTCGTGTCCCTCTGCCATGCAGCGCTGCTGTCCCTCTACCTCGGAGGCATTGCAGTGGTCGTCCTGACATCTGCAATCGTGCCTTACGTACTCGATTTCTTCCCGGAGAGCGTTCGGCACCTGGAGATCAAACTGCCGCGGTTTAAGATCCCCTACCTGTGCGACAACTCCGATGGGAGTATGCGGCCAACGGTACCCGAGCTGGTATGCGCAACCGTAAGCCTCGGCTTCTGCGTGTGGTACTACGCGAAGAAGCACTGGTTCGCCAACAACATGCTGGGCTTGGCCTTCTGCCTGGAGGGCATCGAGCACCTGAGCCTGGGCTCCGTGCACGTGGGGACCATCCTCCTGGTGGGCCTCTTCTTCTACGACATCTTCTGGGTCTTTTGCACACCAGTCATGGTGGCCGTGGCTAAGAACTTCGACGCGCCCATCAAGTTGCTTTTCCCAAGGGCTGGGATGATGGACGACGGGAAGAGGCCATTTGCCATGCTGGGTCTTGGCGACATCGTAATCCCTGGTGAGTGGTAAAGCCAGGCGTACATGGCCGTGGTTGTGAGAGGTGAAGGGCATTGCGTCCGTGCTCAAGCGCTGTACGGGGCAGCGGTTCCATGTGGCAAGGTGCCTTTTGGCTGCAGTCGTGTACGGCAGCCCCACCTGGGTCACCCTGGTGGTCGCGGCCGTTGGTGTACCAGCCAATATGTTGGGGCTGGCATCGTCCCTGTGAACATCAATTTAAACCACTCAGAACATCGTGCTGACACGGTTCTGTATGTGTAGCTCATGGTGATAAACAATGACACCGCAGGGACGACACCTGTTCACTTCCCGCCTTGCCTGACCGCCTACGTCCTCGTGGTTTCTCGCAGGCATCTTCGTGGCCCTGATCCTGCGCTACGACGTGTCCCGCAACTTCCGCTCAAAGTATTTCCGGAGCGCCTTTGGCGGCTACGTCGCAGGGCTCCTAGCCACCATCGGTGTCATGAACTACTTCAACGCAGCCCAGCCAGCACTGCTGTACATCGTCCCTGGCGTGCTGGGGGCCGTGCTGGGCCACGCCTGGATCAACCGGGAGTTCAAGCAGGTGTTTGACTTCAGCGAAGAGCCAGAGAAGGCGGAGGGAACGGAGGGGGAGGGCGACAAAGCCGCCGCTGAGCTGGTCACGGCAGGAGGGGAAGAGAAGAAGACGAAGTAGGTTGCATGTAAGCTGCAGGTTTGAGCGTGTTGTTGTGTTTACATTTTTGATGCAGGCATATTGCACTGCTATCCATTGACGTTCATTTACCTTTTTGTGTTCAGCGTTCTTGTTGGACAAGTGAAGCTAGGCCACTAAGCGAGGACTTACGCGTACGTCGCTCTACGATGTACGGAGGCACTAACGTGGCGTGAGCGTGAACGTGACACGCTGCTGCAATATGGAATATCACCTAGCCACACCATGCCTGAACCTGCACGGGCACTGACTGTGACAATACCATGCTGTCGGGAGAACCAAACTGTCGGTAGGATTGCGCATCATGCCATCACGACGTGGTAGCCATGGGCCTGGTGGTAGCTGCTAGCTGCGCGAGGCTGCGCCTGGCCCTTTTTCCACCAGAATTCTGGCCTCGGCGCCTGTTCCTGCACCAGACGGCTGGATTGTATGTAACGACACGGAACGGTACATTCTGCCTGTCACCCTTAACTATAGCTTAGATGATGTGGTCACCCGACCAGTTGAAGGGTGCACTACTTAGAAGAGAAATGAAGCAACTTCCGACTACAGTATCAGCTCTGTCCCTGCAGGGACATGCCCTTGCAGGGAAACTGAGCATCCTGTCTCACATGCAGATAGACAGCAACATCCGTGCGAGAATGTGCATGGGATTCCGTTGCTGAACAAGTCACGGCGAGGAACGACTACGGCTCGAAGCACCTAGGTTGGACCCCCTGCCCGACTTCGAGAGAGCACCGCTATTCCAGGACCATGAATGCATGGACATGCTAGTTACTCTATCGCAACATCACCGGCGAGTCGCTTAGAAGAGCCAGCGGCCTAAGGTGCAGAGAACATCGCCTCGACCTCGAGAGCTTGAAGGAAGCGCACAGCCTGCAGGGGAGGCAAGCAGTGGGAAGGCAAGTTTACTCCCATAACTGTCACGCACAGCACATAACAACCTACATTGCCAACAAGCAACATAGATTGCCTGAGATCATGCACCGTCGCGCAAACGCGCCTTCCTCACTTGCAGCTGCTCCTGCTGCTCGCCATGCAGCCTGCGCGGCATTCCCAGCAGCTGCGCCTCCTCTCGTTGCCTCAGCGTAAGCATGCTGCTGCTGCTGCTGCTGCTGCTGCCGTCCGGCCCCGCGACCGCCGCCTCGCCCCCGCGGGCGAGCAGCTGCTCGTCTCCCAGCAGGCTGCGGCGCTTGGGCGTGTAGCCGTCCACGTTGTTGTCGCTGTCGCCGTGCTTTGGCAGCCATGTGGCTGTGAACTTGCGGCGGAAGCGGTCCTCGTGCTCTCGGTCCGCAAAGAAGTCGTACCTGAGCCGCGGGCCGGCGAAGGGTACGGACGTCGGCGGGCAGTGCGGGTGTGCAAGAGCCCGTAGGCAGTGTTGCTCTAGGCACTGCACAGCACACTCCAGCTGGGACACCTGCTGCGCCTGGACTTATGACAGCCGTCCTACCGTACGTGCCGGTAGTGTGCGCTTGGATTGCTGCATCCGCCATGCACTCTGGCCACGCCATCTTTGAGGATACAAGGGTAAGCGAAAGTGAACCCACCAGATCCAGCCGGGGTTCTTCTCGAGACAGCAAAAGACGGACGTGTAGTGCTTCAGCCGCCGCTCCCACATCTCCTGGGCCTGCAAGGTCACAAAAGTAAGGCATCCATCAAGCTCATTGCAGGTGCAGCCCACAACACCAGATTGTGTCCGCCCTGCACAGCGACTGCAGTTGCTCCTGTCACATTGTCATGACACATCAACCTTGCCGTCACGTGGCTCCCTGCCACGCGGCGCACCCAATAACCCAGCCAGTCGCAAGGCTGCCCCTCTTGCTGGTCCCACCTGGTCCTCGTCAAAGCGATTGAACGCGTCCAGCGCGTTCTGCATGGTAAGGATCTTGGTGCCCGTAACGCCCTCCAGCGCCTTGGCCACCTGCCCCGACGTCAGCTGTGGGGCCAGCCGCACCACGCCGTCCTGCAGGGAGTAAGGAGGTGCCGGCAGGGGCGGTGGGGCACGAGGAGTATTACCGGTACGCTGCCGACGTGGGCAAGGGGCGCATAGGGTAGTTCTTGCGCCTTGAGTGACTACCAATTGGGCGCAACGCCTCTGGAACTCGCCGTTGAGCTCTGCCTGTAACTGGTGACGTGGCCGAGGGTGACGTGGCCTCTTGCACGATGTGGTGCCGGTTCACATACGGGTGAGCGCAGGGCTGCTTACCTTGACCTCCGCGGGCGCGTCGCCCTTGGCGCAATCGGCCTCATCGGGCTTGCATATGTACACCGTGACGCGGCTGTCGTTGACGCTCTTGGGCAGCCTGGCGGGGGTTAGCAGGAGGGGGGAGATCAACGGCATGTTTGGTTGAAAGCACGTTGGGTCAATCCCCACACAGTGCCGGGTACAGCGCTGCAGTCTGCTCCATGGCCCCAGCACGCGAAAATCTGCAAAGCTGTCATCTAAGCACATCTCAACGGGACTGCAAGAGCCTTGTGCACAGCAACGGGTCACCGGTGAGGCGCGGCGCCGTTGCGGCTCGCCGCACCTGGGGTTCTGCAGGAAGCTGTACTCGCGGTAGTCGATGTGCGGCCCCCAGTCGGGGTGCGGGTGCTTCTCGAACCAGCCGCCCTCCAGGTCCAGCACGTGGTCAGCGGGGCAGATGTAGGGCTTCTTCCAGTGCGTGCCAGGGATGTTGCCTGGCGAAGGAGGGGACGGAAAAGAAGGAAGGGTTGAGATTACACAAGGTGTCACGGAAAGTGGGGTGGGCGCTGGGATGTTGCGGCAGCAGTATACCGGTAGGACTAAGGCGCTGGTGGGTCACACTGTCGGAGTCACTGATGCGGGTTGCATCGGTGCCTTACAAGGACACGATGCGTCGGGGTATCCTGCCCGGTACTAGCGCAGTGCCATGGTGCAGTGCACGGCACGTGGATGCATTCTGGTCGTGGGCAGCGCAGCAACCGATGGCAAACCTGTTAGAAACGGCTTGTAAGCAAATTCGTGGACATGGCGTTACAGCACAACTCACCGTCCCACAGCGGCGCCCAGTACTTGTCCAGCTGGCACCAGATGGGCGGCAGGATGATGGCGCGGCCGGTGACAGTGGCGAACGCCAGCGCGGCGCGCAGGCGGAACAGCTGGTGGTGCACCAGCGCGAAGTGGTCGGCCAGCTTGTCGCCCGTCATGGCGCCCTGCACCGGCTGCGCGGCGGCGTCCAGCAGCGCCTGGGGCAGGTCCATGCTACGGTGGCAGGGGTGGGGGAGCGGGGTTTCAAGGATGCAGAAAAGAGGAACGCGGTGTGGTACATCATCGGTAGGGTGCGGCTCATGGCACACCACACTAGGGGGAAGCGCGGCTGAGCTACACCTGCGTCGGTTTCCTACTGATCCCGCCATGCTGCACCCTTACTCGATGTTGATGAAGCCCTTGGGGTGGTCGAAGTACTCTGGCGGGTCGTCCCACAGCAGCGCCTCGCGGAAGCGGTGGCGCTTGCCGGGCGTGCCGCTGTACTGGAAGGTGGCGTGCGCCACGTAGGGGGCCAGGCCCAGCTCCGCGTACTTGTGCTGCAGCGCGGGAAGGCAGATGGCCGTAGCGGGGGGGACGGATGTCAGTTAAGGCTTACAGAGCAATCGCTGTCACGGTATCGCCATACGCTTGACTGGCTTTGCCCTGCCTGTCCCGGGCTGTGCGCACGCGGCCATGCCCACCTGCACGAAGAAGGTGTGGCCGCTGGCGAACAGCGCGCACGGCAGCACGCCCACGGTCAGCTCGCCCATGTAGCCCTTCCACAGGTTCTTGGGCGGGCTGCTGGAGCCGTGACCCTTGCGCGCCAGGTCGTTGAAGGCGGTCTGGTCCCACATCTTGGGGTCGTCAAGCGCCTTGACCCACTCATCTGCAAGCATGCGTGCGGGCGTGATACCGGTAGTGGTGAAGTTCCAGTCCAATACCGGTTTGATGCCAGCGCAGCTGGCCCAGCTTTAGCGGCCATGATGTGATCAAATACTGCAACCGTGCCCCGCTGAACCGCGGCTGTGCCTCCCCCTTTCGCCATGCCGCTCACCCACGAACTTCTTGCTGTTGGGCCGGAACAGCATGATGCCGATGTTGAACGCGGAGCCGGCGTTCGGGAACAGCTCCAACGAGTCGTCCTTGACGGTGGGGCTGAGCTGGTCGGTGGAGGTGAGGATGTCGGCCTCGGGGTACTGCGCGAAGTAGGGCAGCGGGTTCTTGGTCCACGCCGTGTCGATATCTGACACGATGACCGTCACGTCCAGCGCCAGCACGTCACGGATCAGCTTGATCTTGAACCTGTTGGGCAGGGCGCAGGGGGAAACGCGGTTTCCTGTACCAACAGCACCCACACTAACCGGCGGTGGACAGCTGAATCCCTGGCGCAGTTGCGCTACCGAAGCCGCTCGTGGCAAGTGGAAAGGTAGCCTTGCATACAGCAGCGCGGGGTTGCACGGTAGAGTTGTGTCACAAAGTCAGAGGCTGTAACCAACTTGTTGTAAGGCCCCGACCGATGGCACCGCTTGGTCCAGAGTTGCTGGAAGCCCACGACTACAAAACCCATTGCGATGTCAGCCACCAGGCTGAAAGCCGTTGCTCTGCATCCCTCGGCCCGAACCCCCACCCTGGCCTTACCCACGAACGCTACGCACCCCTGCGGACCTAATGGAGCATGCTCTGTGCAACTCCCAAGCAACGGTCTACCCATCCCCGCCTCGCCGAGCCCCACCCTAGAAATCCTACCCAACAAGCCCATGTGGGCGGTTTGGGTGGCCGCTCTGCGGTTACCCACCTGCCCATTAGGTGGAAGTTCTGGCTGCCCCATCCCAGGTCGTGCTTGGTGATGCCCGTGTTCATCCGCCAGCAGTGGAAGTCGTGCTCCACCAGGTCGCGCAGCATCTCGTCGTCCATGGCACCGACCATGTAGGCGTTCACGCCGGCCTGCGGAAGGTAGGGAGGTTGGGGCAAGAAGGGCGCA
Source organism: Chlamydomonas sp. 3222 (assembly GCA_004335795.1). Taxonomy (NCBI): domain Eukaryota; kingdom Viridiplantae; phylum Chlorophyta; class Chlorophyceae; order Chlamydomonadales; family Chlamydomonadaceae; genus Chlamydomonas; species Chlamydomonas sp. 3222. The sequence goes on from QAXN01000679.1 coordinate 10,265, forward strand.
TGTGTCCGTCACCGTATGCCTTCTGGCGCTCACTGTGCAGGTGTTCACGCCGGCCTACGAGAGACCGGAAATCAGGGCGGGGGAGAGGAAACGCGCAACTCTCAGGTCTCAGCCACTGTGCACTCTGCGACTGGCGACCATAGGGTATATGCGGTCACGTTGGCCTACGCGCATTAATAGCCAGGCGAAACAGTGTCACGCGCCAGGGAATCAGGAAGACGCTGGCATATGCGGACGAGAAGGTAGGTGTTAGAAAGGTGAGGGCAATTAGAGGCACGTGCACAACACGCGCAGAGTGGGTCAGCCGCCTCAAGTAGGAAGTTGCGGACCATGTACAGAAGGGAAATGGCAAGATACGGTGACGAGGGGCAGGGTGCTCAGGATGTTAAGGATGAATCAATGACCAACAGGCACGGAACGCCTCATATGGTTTGGGCCAGACACTGACTGCGAGAGGTAGTGTATGGCCGTGGTGGTGCAAGGGATGTATGAAGACACATTGTGCAGGAGATGGTAATAGATCCAATTCTTCTGTCCTCAGCAGGGCGGTCACGCACAGTGGGCGAAGCTGTGCACAAGGGAAATGGCCCCCGGCCGAGTTTGTCTGAAACCGCAACGCAGCAACGCAGCAGTGCCTAGTCCACTGCTGGGCGGGCAGGGCCCTCCGCACCTTCTTGATGTGGTACACCCAGCTGCGCGCGAAGTCCAGGTAATGGTGGTTGGCCCAGGTGATCATGATCATGCCGTCCTGCAGCAGCGGCATCACGCGCTCCCTGCGTGAAGGCAGGCAGCGGCGGCAGCACAGTCACTTGAGCTACAACACTCACCGGCATACCCACCGATGGCAGCCACCGATGGCAGCCCAGAAACTACGGGTTCGCTCTGCCTGCTAGCAGCACCCGACCTGCCAGGCAGCACCATATGCCCGAACTGGAGTTGCCAAGTATGTTTGAGCCTAGCCTGCCCACCCACTTGCTGAGCGGATACGCCTCTGGGTCGAAGGGCTTCGGTGGGGACGACGGCGAGGGCGGGGGAGGCGACGGGGATAAGTCCGCTGTACCGCCCCCTCCAGCCGTTACTGCTGCAGTTCCCGAGTTCACTTCTACCTCGGGTGTAGTTGTGCCGGCAGTGCCTGAACCAAAAACACCGGCAAGGGTTCAAGAAAGCAGTTGGTATGAAGTGCCACAGCTGGAACCAGGGAGGCAACAGCTTAAGCAGTGGTGGATTCCCGCCCCGACCCACTGTGGACTAGGTGACTAGCGCTGTTGTCCTCAAAAGGATGGATAAGCGTCGCGTAGACCCTCCAGTAGACTGGACCACCGAGCGAGTAGAAGCCATATAGCAGTCCTCCGGCGACGATTACCAGCGCTATCCGAGCCATCATACGATCCGTCCGAGTATTCACAGGTACAAGCGGCTGTGGCGCAGCCGGTGTGGCCGTGGCAGTGTTGCCAGGCCTCATTTTCGCGGGGGGCTCACAGACTGTTGCAAATGTCTTGCGGCCGAGCACCAAGCAAGCAGCTGATTTACTTAGATCACAGTTGTTCGTCTTCGGAGAGTCCTATCTGCCTGTCATGTTTCAAGCCATGTTGAAATTATGACGATCGAAAGAAGGGCAGGCACGTAGCTGTCCCCCGTTGTGACCAACCATTGCAAAATATGTGCGCATGCGCCGAGCGTGTAAGCTTGCAGCCAGGATTTCGCACGCAGAAAGTCGTTTTGTCGGTTTTCGGGGGCCGTTGAAGAGAAGGTCTCGTAGGCGCCCGAACGTCTGGCCGAAAGTCTCGGCCTCTGTGACTCTTAGCTCTTTATTACCAAAATTGGAATTCGATTGGGCCCAACAGCATAGCGTTCAGAGTCCTACTCCGGCCAAACGCGTGCTTGGAGCATGACTACCCAAATCACAATCGCCCTCGACTGGACCCCAAACACCAACCATGCTGGGTTTTACATTGCCAAACAGAAGGGCTGGTATAAGGAGGCTGGGCTGGACGTCTCGCTTCTGAGCCCACACGTCGATGGCTACACCCGCACCCCCGCCTCGCGCGTCGCCGACGGCAGCGCCACCTTCTGCGTTACGCCCTCGGAGACCGTCATCTCGGCCCACACCTGGGGAGACGCCCCGGGTGCCAAGCCCAAGCTGGTGGCGGTGGCCACGCTGCTGCAGGTGGGTAAACGCTGCGGCTGTGGGTGGGAAGCGCTGCCGCTCCGGATGGGTGAGGAGCACAGCTGATGGAGGTCGGGTACGTAACACGGCAGCACGGGCACTTTTGGTCGAAAGCAGACCCAAAACCCATATGCGGATGGCATATCCTTGAAGCTTGGGGTACTGTCAGGCAAGGAAGGACTGCAGGCATCCCCCAGCGAGGTGCGTCCACAGCCTGGCTCCACGCATCACAGGTTGGGCACACGATGTCGCAGCCATACTGAGCCCACGTCCGTTTACGCTTTGCCTCAACCACGGGCTCCCCAATAACCTGAACACGCACAATCCAATCAAGCAACATGGCTTCACGTCCCCTGCTCAGCGCCCCGCCACGCCCGGGATGCACCGCTTGGTGCATGTGCCTGCGTCCCAGCCTCGACCCCTGCCCCGACGCCCACACCCCGACCCACACCGGTACCCAACAACAACAGCTCTCCCCGCCCCCAGGACTCCACCTCCGCCATCGTCACGCTGGCCTCCAGCGGCATCGCCCGACCCGCGCAGCTGGACGGCAAGGTGTACGCCTCGTACGCAGCGCGCTTCGAGGTGCGCTGCCATACCGGTACATTGATGCTCCATTTTGAGGGGCCGAGGGGTGGGCCGGCCAGGATCTTAGAGACAGGTGCGGCGGTGCCACGTGGGGCGGTCCGTTGCCGTACCGTACAAATACGACGGTCTTGGAGTGGCACCCTTCTGCGCACACCCTTGAATTTCCGCTTTCTCCTCCACGGAGCGTCCTCTGCAACCTTGTTCCCCCACCCACCCACCCGCCCTCCAGGGCCGCATCGTCCATCAGCTGCTCCTCACGTGCTCCCTACCTGGGCATGCCCCCACTGGCACCTCCTGAAAGCGCCTCCCGTGTACTGCCCCACCCAACCCCCTAGGGCCGCATCGTGCAGCAGCTGATCCGCAACGACGGCGGCAAGGGGGAATTCGTTGAGAGCACGCCGCCCATGCTGGGCATCTGGGACACGCTGATGCAGGTGGGGCCGGTTGGGGCTCAGTGGTCCGACCTTCCGTGGGGCTTTCGGCGAAATGTCGAAACGGTTGCGGGGTGCGATGCTGTTGGGTGGGGGCAGGAATGCCGGCCGCACGTCATGCGCTCCAACAAGGGGTGCTCACTACTAATTCTGTTATGCGGTGCATGCGCGTGGACTGCTAGTGACCAACTGGTGCACTGCAAGGCGGGGCCAACCTGGGGCCGCAAGTGTGCACGTGCGGCACGCGTTCGAACCGAGGTACCGGCGCCTGCTCATGTTGCCCAGCGGAGGGTCATCATGCGCTGGCCCACGGCCGCCCAGCGGCAGCAGCAGACACCGCATGACGCGTTGTCCTCTTTGCGCCCTGTTAACAGCCGTGTGGTGCCCCCCTCCCACGCAGGGCAAGGCGGACGCAACTTGGGTCTTCATGGGCTGGGTAAGACTGCCTTCTCGACAACGCATGTGCACGTATGAAAAAAATGAATGAGGGAGAGGAAGAGCGTGATGAAGACAGGGGAAGGAAAGAAACGTCCTTTAGCAGTATGGGCTGGCTGATTCTGCAGGGCGCTTGTCCAATGGCGCCGTCGCGTGGCGTGGATGCCTTTGACCCCATGCAGCCCCACCTGTTCGCCACTTGTTGCCTTGTACTCCAAGCTTAACTCTGACCCGCACCTCGTGGGTCTCTAGCCTTTTCCTGCTCGACTGCTGTGCGTACGTTGTTTCACCTAGACCCTCTAGCCCTCCGTTCCCCCGCTCTCCACCACCGCTTCGCCCACCTATCCCCTTCCTCGCTTCCCGCAGGAGGGCATTGAGGCCAAGCGCGCGGGCGTTGCGCTCAACGCGTTCGGCCTGGAGGAGTACAGGGTGCCGTACGGCTACAGCCCGCTGCTGGTGGCGCACCCGGACACCGTCAGGTGGGTTGCCGGGGATGAAGGTGTGCAGGGTTGCTGCTGGAAGACGTACGCCCCCGCCCCCGCCAGTTACTACTACCACTACCACTACCGTTAGTACTGTGGTTTCCCCCCCCCCCACTGTTACACCCACACACCCCTCACTGCCCTTCCGCCTTCCCCCGCCACATGCCTGTGCCGCACTGCCCCCCGGACGGTCAGCATGTACAGACCGCCCCGGGTTGCGGAGTTGTTTGGGGAGCTCACACGAGCCCCGCTCCGCCCCGCCTGCCTGCCTTCCTGGCCCCCTGTCCCCTTGCCCANTGAACCTTACTGACGTATTTTCATCCCTCCGTTTTTCCCCTTCCCTTTCCGCCCTTGTTCCCAGGTGAGACGGGTTGACATGGGTGGGCGCGGGTTCGTTGTGCCGGCTTGCACCGTCGTGGGACAATAGGCATGAGGGTGCATTCAGTCAGCCAGTCAGCTTCCAGCCAGCGTTCCGGGTTGTCAGCGGCGCGTTTCCCAGCACGACGCTGCGCTCAGCCGCAGCCTCAGCAGTGAACCCAGCCGGTACGTAGCAGGTGGTAAGTATTTAGTCATTTCCTGCTTTCCGTTGCAGCCGCTAACCTCGCTGTATGCAGGCCGACTGTTTCCGATTCCCCTTTGCCGCTTGGCGGTCACCCCCCCCCACCCCCCATGCACGAGCATACGGTACTGCTGTCATTGACCTCGTTAGTGGGCCTCAAGCTGCTGGGCCCCAACCTAGACACCGGCTTCACACCTTGAGCTGTGCCTGCAGGCGCCCGGTGGCGGTCGCGGCCTCTGCCTCCACGGCGGCCTGGCGGCGGTGCAGCGAGGCCGCGTGCTGCCGGGCAGCGGACACCTGCAGGGCGAGGGGGCGCCGGGGGCACGCAGGTTGCCATGCTGGCAGTTCTGCAGCGTGTGCGGGGTGGACGGGGTCCTGGAAGCGGGGCAGGAGGGCCACCGCCACATCAAGGGCTGCACAGGTAGTCAGGGCGAGTGCATGCGCAGTGGCCACGGCACCTCCCTCGGTTGCTCCTTGTCGGAGTGCAAGCACCAAACGCACAAGCGCCCCGCGGCCCGCCCCCGCCCCCCCCACACACACCTCGGCACCCAGCTGCGCCTTCTCGCGGTCCAGCCGCCCAACCAAGTCCACCAGTCGCCGGTGGTCGGCCTGCGGCGAATGCCGGAATGCGTGGAGTAGGAGGCTCGTAAAGGAGCGGCATGGCAGAACATGCGTCTGGCATGGCCGCAGGTGGGCGTCATCGCCACCTTCCAGGTCGCAACACTACCTACTATCACATGTGGTTAGTGGCGTGGACAGCTGTCGGGGCAGATCCTACGTGGCTCCCTTGCTGCCTCTTGACATACCGCGGTGCGCGCTGGTTCTGCATTCCTGGGTCCTAGGACTCCCACCTGCAGCGCGCTGAGCTCATTTTGTGCGGCGGCCAGTAGCGACTCCTGCTGCCGGCACGTGTCTTGCAACTGCACAAACGCATGTCAGCCCAAGGGGGCGGTTAGGATGCTGAACGCCTCGGCAATTGGCAGGGACACCAAACACAGCTTCGGTGCAGTATCAGGGGCATCCTGCGACACCACAGGTGGCAGCTGGAATGCCAACACGGCGGAACGCGCTGGGTGAGGCCTTCAATCCACGGGCAGTCTTGATGGGTAATCAGCAACGATGGCCTGCCCACGCCTGCATGCAACCAGCCCGATGCCCCAGCCTGTGCCCCCTGCCCACCCACCGTGCGCAGCTCCTGCAGAAGCTCGCTGTTGCGCCGCTCCAGCTCCGACACGCGCCCACGCAGCGCCGCATCCCCCGGCCCGCCGGCCTGGCCCCCGCCGCCACCTCCGCTGCTCGACCACGCGCCCTGCTCGCGCTGCTGCTGCTCCAGCGCCGCCCGCAGCTCCGCCGCCTCCTCCTTCGCGGCGTCGCGCTCCGCCCGCAGCTGCTGCCGCTCCTGCTCCGCAGCCGCCTGCGACGACGGCCCCAACCCCATGCCGCGTGGCCCAGGCGTCGCCGCCGCGTTGCCTGCCCCCGATGCCTCGTTCCCCGCAGATCCCGGCGGGCTGTCCCCCAGGCTGGCCGCGGCCGCCGCCAGCGCCAGCGCCTCGGCGCGCAGCCGGGCCAGCTCGCGGTCCTGCGCCTCGCGGCTGGCGGCCAGGGAGCCCACCTGGTGCTGCAGGGTGGACACCTGGAGGCAAGGAATCACGCAGTGGGGTGCGCGACGGTGAGCTGTCGTAAGCCAACGTGACGGCAAGGCAGTGGAACACGACGTCGCACTGCTGTCGCAGTACAATACACACGCTCATGTGCGCCCGCCGTGGTTCCGCTCTGCACATCCGGCACGTATCAGCGACGGCTGCACGTCAGGCCCCCGCAGTTATGCGGACACGGCGCGCACCTGCTCCTCCAGCAACCTGTTGCGCTGCTCCAGCATGGCCAGCTGGCTGCCGCTCTTGTCCACCGACAGCTCGGAGCGGAACTCACGGGCGCGCATGCCGGCCAGCAGGCCCTCCAGCTCAGCAACCCTGCGTGGCCCACGATGAGGGAGCGGTAACTACCAACTGCTGGTAGGCTGTGACGGCGCTGCTGAACGCTCAGTCAATGCAGCACCGACCTTTCTGTCAGGCTCAACTGCAGCTTTTAAGGAAGGTTCAGGCAGGCCCGACGAGCGGCGGAATAAGCGCGGCTTGCATGCCACTGTCGTGCTGACGCCTGCCCTGGGTGCTGCTCAGCACCAGCTGGCTACTGCCCACACACACACCCCTCCTGGTAACTTTCCCCCGGGCCCCCGTATGCCCTGCAGTACACCGAGCCGGTCGGGTGTCCTATTGACTTCTCTTCACTCCCCCGCCCTCGGCCCGCTGCCCACCTGTTCCGCTCCAGTCCTAGGCGCTGGTTAAGGGACGCCGCCTCCGCTGCCGCGTCATCCAGCCGCGCGCGGCCGATGGCCGCCTGGCCATGGCAGGGAGGCGCAGGGGTAAGGGCGAGCGATATGTGCCAGTCCGTGCTGTCGCAAGGACAGCGCGCAGCGCACACCTTCTGTCTGCAACAACGCAGGCGTACGGGTGCCCTGTACGTAAGGCTAGGGGTAGCCGCGGGAACTGCAATGCCCCGACCCCATGTCCCTGGTCGCGCGAAAGTTTGCCCACCTGGCTGTCCAGCGCCGCCACCTGTCGCTGCAGCTCCTCACGGTGCCGCTCTAGGCCCAGGCGCACCTGCGAGGACGCGGGACGTCCAACGATTAAACTGCAGCACAGAAGCCTGTCCTTGCCTAGTGCTCGCCAGGAGCGCTGTCCGCGTGCCCGCATCCCGATGTCGAGCTGCACTGTCCCCCACCTGCTGCGCGGCGCGTATCTCCTCCAGCAGCCCCTCCCGCTGCCGCACCAGCTCCTCGCCGTCCGCCTCCGCCTGGGACAGCTGCCGGCTCAGGCTGTCCACCTGCCGCTCAAACGCCTGAGGTAGCAGGCGTGGGGTAGGGGGTGTGGGTGTGGGTGGGGGCGGGGGGGCCGCCGGGTCAGGGTCTTGAGCGCGCCCCCGGATACGGGGAAGGACAGACCCGCAGCTGAAACGCCTTGGTGGCCGGGGCAGAAACCGGGGGCGCAAGCGAGCAGTGATGGGAGGAAAAATGTAAGCAGCTGACTGTGACGCCCATGCCTACTGAAGTGACAGGGTACACGGCTGGTACCTTGCGCTGCGCTTAACGAGCGCTCAAGCCGCGCAGTGCTCCCCGAGTAATATGTGCTGTAGGCTGGAAATTCTTGCAGGAGCGCGATAGGCAGGAAGTTGAACTCTGGTGAGGTCATCCTTCTTTTTCATCTTATATGCTGCTACGCATAACGGGCCCGCCCACCTGCAGGTCCATGACGTACTGGTTGATGGTGGCCTGGGCGGCGCGCTGTGCCTCCGTCAGGCTGGCCACCTCGGCGGCCTTGGCCTGCGGGGGCCGGAGTGGAGCCAGGGGCGTGAGGGGTGCGAGGCTACTGTTCATGACAGCGCTGGGAGCCAGGGGTGAAGTCGGAGCAGGTTGAAGGACGGCCCGGCGCACTGTAGACCCGTACCTGACCCACACCGAATGCGTCTCGGCCATTTACCCGTTCTGCACCCCGCCCACCTGCAGCGCCGTCTCCCGCATGGCTCCCTCCCGCTCAAGCGCCCCGTAGCTGCTCTGAAGCCTGCATCATGAGCCGCCGGGGTTATGGGGAGGTTACGCGTCCTTAATTATCATGCTGTTGGGCCGGCACCCTTCGCCTGCACTCAGACCAATGATCACAGGCAGTACAACTACACAACCCCTTGCAGCAGCTCGCCTTTGCACGACCCCGGCCCCCGGTGCCCACCCCAAGAACCTGTTACCTACTTACATCTGCATTGCAGCAGCACCGCACAAACCTTGCCGATGCCTGCCCGTGGCCACCGCTCCCGACTACGCTCAACCCAGGCCCTGGGCCGCCCCACCTCCTGTGCTCCAGCGCCAGCCCCTCGTACACCTTGCGCAGGTCCTCCGCCTCCGCCTCCTTGGCGCGCAGCAGCTGCTCCGCCTGCGCCGAGCGCTGGCCCAGCCGCCGGGCCTCCTCCATCGCCGAGTCACGCTGGGATGCCACCGCCGCCAGCTCGCTGCTCACCACCTGGGACACGTGAGGCGAGGAAGGGGGGTGGGGACACGTGGGACACGGTTCAGACTGCTTGTGTGACAACATCACCGGTTGGTGGCCCATGTCCTGCATGCAGACCACGTCTACCCGGAACACGCCTTGTAACGTATAGGCCCCACCTGGTTTTCCCGCACCAGCGCCTCCAGGTCCTCGCTGACCGCCCGCAGCTCCTCGCGCAGCGCCTCGCCCTCGCCGCCAGCGCCACGCAGAGCCTCCAGCGCCCCCGCCAGCTGCCGCCGCAGGCCCTCCGCCTCCGCCTCGCCGTCCCGCGCGCGGCTGTCGGTGTGCGCCAGGCGGCCCTCCGCCAGCGCCAGCAGCCTGTGACGGGGGCACAGTCAGCACGCCCACGTACCGTACGGCCCGTGCACACTACACAATGAGCCACGAACGAGCGTCGAGCTGACAGACATCAGTTGAGGACCTGCTGTATGCAAGTCATCAAGCGTTCTGAGTGCACTGCGAGTTGCGCCGGCGGTGCCATCTACCTTGAAGTCTCCTCCAGCTGTTGCTGTGCCGTCTCTAGCTGTTGCGACATCGCTGCCGTGGCTTCGGCCTTGGCGTCCAGCTCAGACTGCGGGATGGGAGCGTGACATGATGTCAGGACGGGCCGATTCCAGGTGGCAAGGCCTACCAAAGCACAGTTGAGGCCAGCCCTCCTTCAATCATCAGGGCATGTTCGTGCGCACGGCCTTCGTGCCACCGCTGAGACCAGACTTTCGTCCCGGGTGCCCCGCTGCCCACCTGCAGCCCGTCCCTGTCCCTGTCCATCTGCGCCACCAGGCCGCGTAGTTGCTCCACCTCGGCCCGCCACCGCGCCAGCTCGTCCTCCCTCGCCGCCAGCTCCCCGGATAGGTCCGCAGCGCGCATCTCTGCGGCACGCAGGTCGGCGGCCATGGCCTGAGGGGGCATGGGAGCATGGCCGGCCGAGTGAGTGGCAGGTTCGGTACGTTGCAGAACGGAGCTCCAGGTTCCTTCACTGCGCCCCGTATCAAGCAATATGTCTGTGTTCCTAAACCAATTCACTCGCAGGCGCATGGTGGTTGAACTCCTGTAATGATTGGTCCGGCCCCTTCGTTCCCCGCTACTTCCGCCCTGTCGCATCCACGCCTTCGCTCTGCACCCACCTTGAGGTTGGCCATGTACTCCTGCACCGTGGCGTCCCCGCGCAGGCTGAGCGTGGTCAGCTGCTCCACCTCGGTGCGCCGCGCCTCGCAGTCGCGCCGCGCCGCCGCCAACGCCTCCTCCAGCGACCGCAGCGCTGCGGCGTCGGAGTCGCGGGCAGCGCGCAGCTGCGCAACGGCGGCGGTGCGGCAGGGGCAATGTCAGTGGGTACTGAGACGGGTTACCAAGATCACTCTTCCTTCATTGTTGTTGCACCCACCAATAAGCAGGCGAAGCACCAGGGCTCTAGATAGTGGCGGGGCTGTGTACAAGACGGCAAGGCTGATGGTGACATGCGTGTTGAATCCTGTACATCTACACCTCTGCGCACCTGTGCCACGTCTGCCTCGTACTCGGCCACCAGCGCCTCAGCCCGCCGCGCCCTCTCCGCCCACTCGCGGCCCTGCGCCCGCGCCTCCTCCTCCCGACTGCGTGCTGCCGCCAGTGCGGCCTCCGCCTGGTCCGCAGCAGCCGCAGCGCGCTCGCGCTCCTCCTGCCTGGCCGCCGCCTCCCGCTCCGCCGCCGCCAGCCGCGACGCCAGCTGGCGGGCGGAGGAGCCCGCCTCCGCTGCGGTGGACGTCTCCGCCGCCAGCTGGTCCCGCAGCGAGGCCAGGTCGTCGGCGGCCAGCTTGGAGGCGACCCGGGCCTTGTCTCGCTCGGCCTGTGGAACGTGACAAGCAGGTCGTACCGCAATGTGGACCACGACAATGTAGTGAGGCAATGCAGGCGTTTCATTCATCACCGCCGACAGCCTCAGCGTTCCGCAATAGGCTCCTATGAATGCCAGGATCACTAACTCACGTAGCACTAGCAATTTACCTCTGCTGCTTTCAGTGCCCTGCTGGTGCTCTCCACCGCCGCCTCCGCCTCCCTCAGCTGCTCCCGCAGGAGCGCCTCCGCCTCCCGTGCCGCCTCCGCCTCTCGCCGCGCGTCCCCCAGCTCCCGCTGGCAGCGCCCCAGCGACTCCGCCGCGGTGGTGCCCTGCACCCGCAGCCTCGCCGCCTCCGCCTCGGCCTCCGCCTGCGCCGCCACGGCCCGCCTCGCCGCCTCCGCCAGCTCCTCGCAGCGCTGCTGCAGCGCCGACATGCTGGACAGCTCCCGGGATGCACCCGACGCACGCGCCTCAGCGGCCGCCAGCTGCTGCCTGACCGCCGCCAGCTGCTCGCCCGCGGCGTCGGCCTCCTGCTGCCGCACCGCCAGCTGCCCGTGCAGACGCTCCACCTCCAGCTGGATAGGCATAGAGAGAATGTGTTAGGGACATGAGAAGTGGCAAGTGCACAGCTAATCGGTCAAGCAACGTGTCCAGCCCAGTGACGGCTGTCCAATAGTTTAGGTAGCATAGGACGGTAGCCCGTATCAACGTGCCAGGAGGCGCCATAATACAAGGTCCAAAAAGGGGCGAAGCCCCGCCCCCACCTGCAGCTGGTTACGCGCCGCCCGCAGCTCCTCCGCCGCCCGGCGTTCCGCGCCCAGCTCTGCCCCCAGCGCCTCCAGCTGCTGCCGCGCGCGGCCCGCCTCCTCCTCGCTGCTGCTCAGCGCGCTGCTGGCACGCACGCGGCCGGCAGACACGTCCTGGGGCGCGAATCGGTCTCGTTAAGCAAGGCGGGTACCGGCTAGCCATGGAGAGCTCAGATGGGGAGTGCAGTGAACAAGGAGGCTAACGTGCGCCGTAAGCTGTACTGGATGCATTGGGTACAGCATGTCCTAGACCCACGGCAGGGTATGTGCCCATACCTGCAGCTGCTGCCGCAGGGCTGCCGCCTCTCGCTCAAGCGCCGACAGCCCCGCCCGGGCCATGCGCAGCTCCGACTCGGCAGCGGACAGCCGCGACTGCGCTGCCGAGGACGCGGCTCGCTCCGACGCGGTGGCCTGCTCCGCCGCCTGCAGCCGCCGCTGCAGATCCTCGCACCTACAGAGGCAAAATGTGAGTATCCTTTTCTAGCACCACTTTATTTACTACTGCTTAATTACTTGAGCGGCGGTTGCCAGGGCCCTGAATAATTTATCCCACAGGGCCCGGGTTTGACTGGCTCTGCATGTAGCACATAGCTTAGCATGGGTTACGGTAGCACGGCGCTGGATACACACCCCAGTGTCCACACCTGGTGCGCGCCGCTGCGTACTCGTGGTCCAGGGCTGCGTAGCGCCCACGTAGCTCGTCCGCGTCCGCCAGGACCTGGGTGGCGCCAAGGGCCGTGTAATCAAGCACGCGCACGTAAAACGACCGTTTAGGACCCGTGGCGGCATTGCTAAACAGCCATAAGCATTACCAAGCTTGCCAGGCGCTGTGCTTTAGTGGTGTCTCCATTGAGTGCAGGGCTCAGCATGGCACAGGCAAGGGAGTGACCTGCTAAGGTGCACGGGGATCAACTATCGCCCGCTGTCACACGGTTCTCAGCTATGCCCCGCTGTCACGAAGCCCCACCTGCTCCAGGCGCTGCTCCGCCGCCCGCAGCAGCGCCTCCTGCCCCTGCACGTCCTCCCGCAGCCGCCCCGCATCCGCCGCCGACGCCGCCTGCTGCGCCGCCGCCTCCGCCGCACGCGCCTGCGCCTCCGCCAGCAGGAAGTGGCTGTCCTCCAGCTCGCCACGCAGGGAGGCCACCTGGGCAAAGGCAACGTCAAAAGCAGTTGGCAACAACGGACACACACAACCAGAGGCAGTAACGCTTGTTGGCGTTAAGGTGCACGCCAGAAGGCTGTAGTGGAAGTAAAGGAAGGCCCCTGGACCGCAGACACGCACCTGCTGCGCAAGGGAGTTGCGCTCGGCCTCCGCCTTGGAGAGCTGGGCGGCCAGGCGCTGCGCTTGAGCCTCCGCCTCGGCCAGCCGCTGCTGTATGATGGCATGGGCGTGCAGATATGAGTCAGGCCAGGCGGTGTGCCCTCGAATATGGTGCGGCCCTAGGAGTCTCCCCAAAGGAAACGACAGAGAGGAGCGCACGCAGGTGTTCAAGCCAACCCGTCCACAGCACAGCAAAGCCGAACTTACGGAGCTGGCGTCCTGCGTTGCCCCGCCGGCCCTGCCCGGGGAGCCGCCTGGTCCTAGCATCGCCGCCGCGCGGTTGGTGCTGTCCCGCAGCCCCTCCAGCTCGCGGCGGAGGCCGGCCACCTCCCGCGTCAGCAGCTCGTGGTCGCGGGCAGCCCTGCGGAACACACGGTGACACAACCGTTCGTGCTCAAACCTCAGCCTGATTAAAAAAACGTTACCATGTACACACATGCCTACATATGCCTACACCCTTGTGGCCAGAGCGCCCCGGCCGCCACTGCCTCCCGCCAGCGAGCTCTTGAGGTAGCGCACCTGCGCACGCGCTCCTCCGCCTGCGCCCGGGCCATGTCCGCCCGCTGCAGCGCCCCGCGCAGCTCCTCGCACTGCTGCGCCACGCCCTCCATCTCGCGCAGCCGGGACGTCAGCGTGTCCACCTGCGCCGCAGCAGCGAGGTGTTGGCGGTGCACGACAGGAACTCCCTGAAAGGCCTCCCCAGAAGGCGCAGAAGCGCTTGGCATACCACGCTGCCGAGATTCCACTGATTAACAGTGCACAAGAGGCCCCTTGTACCCCTCCCCCACCCCACCGTGCTGTTGAGCTGCAGGATCATGTTTTCGTTGGCCTCGTTGCGTGCCGCCAAGGACAGCGCCGCCGTGTCCGCCCCCGCCCTGCTGCCCAGGCGGCTGATCTCCGTGTCACGCCGCCGGATCTGGTCCTGCAGGAGTGCGATCGTGTGCGCAAGTTGCTTTCCGGGTCACAGGCACATATGGGCAGAACGGTCAGGCGACTTGCCCTTATACTCTTGGGTCCGTGTGATGCTTGGCCCATGCTGTGCTGAGTGTAGCCCCCTGCCGACCCACCTCGGTCTCCGCAACACGCTGCTGCAGCAGCTCCAGCTCTGCCGTCTTGTCGGCCAGCTGCCGCTGCAGGGCCACGATCCTGACCGCAGGGGGCAAGCGGGCGTGGGTTAAACGTGACTGCGGTCAGAGGCAGCACTGGCGGCGCCATGGCCTCACCGCCAGAAGCAATAAGATGCCTGAACCTGCTTGGCCGGGGCAATTTGCGGCGTGCGTTACTCAGAAGTCCGTAGCGTGATACCGAGCCCTATCCCAAAGCGTCGCATACCGTACCTCGCATTTGCAGCCTGCAAGACATCCACGGACGCCTGGCGGGGCCGCATGGGGGATGATGGCAGCACAGCGCCAGCCACTGCCCGTGCGGACGCAGGGGTGTGGGACAAAAGCAAAGAGGTTACAAGAAACGCAGCATAGCCGGGAGGAGATCCGCATGGATCACACCCAGACCGCAACTCCCAGCACCTGGTCCTGTCGTCGTGATGCGTGAAGCAGCTGACTGGGGCGTGGCTGCACCTGCAAAATGGCAGGCAAAAGGCACGCATAGGTAACCCTGGGGTAGTGGCACAGGACCTCGCGCTTGCGTGCGCGGCCCCAGTTCAGGCCCCTTGGTCCCGGCGCGCTAAGCGGCACGTGTCCGGACGTACCAGTTGTCAGACGGTCCGTCAACTTGACGAGCTCGTCACAGCGCTTGCGCAAGCCTGAGCTTTCACGCTCAGCTGCTTGCATTTTCTCAGCAGCCTGGTGCTTCCAGTACGACAGCTCAGCGATGGCGTCCTGCAACCGCTTGCACTCCTGGTAGTGCTCGCGGGCCTGCCGCTCATGCCGTTCTGTGTGCTGCAGCACCAGCACGTGCAGCTGACTGTTTTCAGACTGCAGGCGCGTGCTGTCTTGCCTCACTGCTTCCATCTGTGTGCACAACAGACACCAACGGCACGTCAGGGACGGACACGGAGGCCCCAACCGAGCAGCTGCAGTCGTGTGTGTTTTGGGCACATTCAACCGGCTTTGACGTGCATCAGCACTTGCCTTTGAGTCAAAAGCAGCAATCTCCTGCTGCTGATATGCGCACTTTTGTTGCAAAGTGCGGAAACTGTCGGTCGCATGGACCACATCCTCGACCAGCTTTTGAACGAGCAGAGCGCTGGAGTTGTCGAGAGGTTCCGAGTAACCCAAGGCTTCAAGTTTGCGCTTGAGTCCTATGAACGCGTGAGCATCCATGGTCAAGAGCCTGGTCAACTTCGTCAGCTGCGTCGCATTGATAAGCTTTGAATGGTGCGTGATTCAACTACACGCCGCAGGCAAACATTTTATATTTCAAGTCGCAGCTACAAATGAGCCTCAGTCGTGTCAAAAATGCGAATTGGCTTCAGTTGCGCCAGGCATCCGTGTAGTGCGACATGGTACAGGTTTCCTGTAGTGCTCTAGTCATCTTGTACGTAACAACTGCTGTGGCCGGGTGAGGGTTGCCAAGCGTGGTTTCGGTGCCGTTCGCCATGCAGCAGGGAGCAGGACAGGGCAGGATGCCGGACAGCCACGCGCTAGGCTGAGTGCCTTTGCACACCAGCACATGTTGCTGCATAATCACCGCTTAAGAGTTATTGGCCAGGCCTTGAAGCGCACACCATGTTGACATTTGACCGACGTGATACGCGTGCAGGGCACTAACCTCCATAGTAACCGCACATGGCACGTCTGTCTAGACTAGAGTACCTTCCTGAGTACATGCCTTGGAATTGCGCTTGTACCTCCCATCACCCCATTCCCTCAACACACGTGCAGGGCAGACCTTCTCGCAGGGGCCCACCCAGCTAACGCTTCCCGAGGGTCATTATCAGTACCATGGTCAGGACGGCTCTGGTCAGACAAAACCGGATGCCGTCTCGCACAAGACGCATGTTCGGAGTCCATTACAACAACAACACCGCTGCTCCATGTCACTCGCCCATGGGCGCCTTCCGTTGGTCATGCAGGCAACTGCGCACACCTCAGTCAAGCAGGGGAGCGTCCCTGACGGCCTGGACTACCAAGAGTCAAGTGTGGCACCGCGAATGAAGCTTGCCACACAGCATTGCACAACCTTGGTAACGACAACTAATTTCCTGTCATCTCCTTAAAAGCCACCCCTCACATGGGCAACTGGGTCACCATCACCGTGCTGCATCACAGGATATTTACGCGTGGGCGAGGATGCTGAGGATGCATACCACCGTTTGTTCGTTTCCCCTCGCCGTACTCCATCACACAACTACACTGTACACCAGCAAACTACAAAAAAGTATCAGTGCAATATGCAGTACCGAGCAGTGACACCAACAAAAAGGGATGCGAACAACTTGAGAGACGCACGCTTGCTCCGGCCAAGGTTGGCGGCCGTGTGGACCAAAACAGGAAGGCCCAGTTAGAATTGTACCTTAGGATATACAGGCACAGTGGTGCTACGATCCAACAGGACCACAGCATACTAGTGCACCATTATTACTAAGCTGCCCGCACAAGTACATAACACAGTGTTCACATGTAGCTGCCACCAAACTGCGCTGCGGCAACCACCGCCAGATATCTTGGTACAGCCGTTTGCGTCGCCGGGCCCCCTCAGCAGCACGTGCACCACCGAAATCATCCACCAGGCCCTCGACGGAAGAGTAAACACGGTGAGGGACGCCGACTACAGCAAACTGCTCCATAAGGGCGTCTGGCCTGCTCACACCAGCAGGCTATCCCGGACGCGGCTTTGGCGCGCGGAGGAGACGATCCGCACATCCTCATCCGTCAGCTCGATGGGTGCTGTGACGATTTTCCCCGTGTGGCGGAACCAGGCGGCCAGGCCCTGTGGCAGCGTGCGGGAGCAGAGGGCCGGGGTGTCAGGATACGGTAAGGCTCGTGTCAGGCCGAAGGCTCGTAACTATACCGTGTCAGTGAAAATCAGTTGTCATTGTGAAGGAGTCACAGTCCTTGCTGGCACGTCAGCAGGTAAGGTAGGCGCTGCACATGACAAGGTCGAGGCGTGTGGAACACGCTGTGCGCGGCGACCCACAACCAGGTATTGGCGAGACCTAGACCCTAGTTGCTAGGGTTGCGACAGCGGGAACAGCCCACACGCCGACAATGTTTGTGCGCAAAAGGCATATTTCACGCGTGCGTGCAACGCACGCGGAGCGTATCCAGCGCACTACTTCCATGCTGACTAGGCGTGGTTCAAACCCGCACCTGCTGCTCCTTTGGAGAGCCCCTGCTCGTTATCGGAACCACCATCGTTGAGCCTTTGCACGGAACGTGCATGACGCGGCTGCGCGGCCGACAACACGCCTTCTCACAACATGAGTCTTGGGCCCCGTCAAGAGAGCCGCGACCGAGTGCGCGCGACATCATTGAGGTCTCTGCTGGTGAGGTAGATAGCGAGCTAGCCACGGATCCAGACATTGTTTAGCAGCGGGAACCAGGATACGTGGAGACAAGGAGGCAGCTGGTTGCGGTAAGAAAGAAAGGGAGTTTGGGTTATGATAGTTGCAAATGATTCAGTCGCGTTGTGTGTTAATAAGATCAAGCAACGCGTCTGAGCTAGCCTAGATATCAGCGACGCTTCAAGGTGCCCCAACCGCCAGCCCATCGCTGTCGAACGTCGAGGCGCACGCTAAAACGCCACCGCCATCTCAAGATATGCTCAAGATTCTACGCGCATACATAGGTTTGTGAATTGATTGGGCAAGGTCTCACAGATGCAGTGCTGGCAGGTAGACGACCAGTAGACGACCCACATCAGCATAGGTGGTGCAGGCGGGTGCCTTTGCTGTTGACCTGTTTGAAAAAGAAGATTCTCGCGTAAAACTTTTAAGCTACACAGACGCTTGTCTATCAGTACACCCTCGCGGCCCTGGGTTGTGCTGCTTTTCAGAGTCTCTGCCCGGCTCTGCCAAGTGCCACCAACAACATAGCTAATATATACTTGCGAACATGCTCAGACTATCAGTGCTCTAGATGCAGCCATCCACTCCGCAACCAACCGCTGGACCCGCAGGCACGTGCCAGGAGGGTTGTGGGAGGACGGGCAGGTGGGGCGCACAGGTTGGTTAAGTGCCACAATCGGTGGGGGCTCGCCAAAGCAGCACGTATAGCTCTGAAGTGCTACATGCAGCGCATGCGCCATGCTGACAAGCTGCAGCCTTCGTTGATGGCGTCCCATGCGACCAGCACCCTGCAGGGACCTTCTCTGCCGTAAGCACCTGGAATGTAACACAAAATGCCAATTAAGGTTGGTACCTTCTGTACCAGTGTATGCTGCTCCAAGATGTTAACGTAGCTGCTGTACCGTAGTGGGCAGTCCTGATGCAGGCCTACGAGAAATCATGCCTTCTTTCCGGGTGTCAAAGCTTTAACCACGACACAAGCACACAACCCCACCGCACCAAGGTTGTGGACGCGCACCAACGAGCCGCCCAGCACGACGATGAAGACAGCGTCGTGCGTTTCTTGCAAGTTATGCGTTCATCCCCTAACCTGTTCATGCGCCCCTCCCCTACAGGTGGGCCTGGGCAGGCCTGCACGCTGGACTCTTCCCCCGGCCAGCTCGGCCCTGTCAGGCCCCTGCACCCGGCTGGGCTACCCGCTGGATGGGGCCCCCACGTGGCAACCGTATCGAGCAGTGGGGGATGCCCACAAAGGGCATTTGCCCATCATGAGTGCCCGTAAGCGGGACGGACACCGCAGCCATC
This sequence comes from Chlamydomonas sp. 3222, assembly GCA_004335795.1. NCBI lineage: Eukaryota > Viridiplantae > Chlorophyta > Chlorophyceae > Chlamydomonadales > Chlamydomonadaceae > Chlamydomonas > Chlamydomonas sp. 3222. The sequence continues at coordinate 28,737 of QAXN01000679.1, forward strand.
ATCACGCGGATCCCGCGCCCTAACGGCGGCAGTCACCGCTACCTGCAGCGGTGGGCCTACAGTGCCGCGTGCAGCTCAACGCAAGTACCGAAGTATGTGCTCATCTCGTAGGCTACGCTCGTCCGTGGCAAGCTAAGCCAGTATGAGCTTGGAGGGGGCATAGTGTGTAACAGCGTGAAGCTGCAGTTTTCGCTCCTAACCACTGTGCGCGAGCGGTTGGAGTTCCTGGTACCGGTTCAGATACCAGTATGAGTGCTAACTGGTGCTAACAGCATAACTGGCGTAGCATTCCAGCAGTGGTGCGCACCGTGTTGTCCCACCTGCACCGGCCGACGTTGACCAGCACGTCAGTGTGACTGCTGCGTGCACGAGCGTCTAACGCGAGGTCAACCTCTTGCGTGCATGCCTTTCGCCCACCTGCGCATGGTGGCATTGCCGCAGCTTCGAGCAGCTCCCTTGCCTCCCAGCACGAGTCCCTGGAGCTCACATGCCCGCTGGCCGTCCGCACTGCTGGGGGTGTCGTGGATGTTTTGTGTTGAATCCTGAGTGGGCCGTCGGGCGAGTTGCCTTGATGCCTGAGCGCAGAGATGCTGAGCGGCTGAACGTGCGTGCCGGTGCAGGCCGGTGCTCAGTGTTCCGGTCTTCAGAATTATTATAATTTTTGCGGCCGTTTCGGCCGCGGTTTAGAATTATTTGGCCAGAAATTCTGAAGGATTTAGGATTTCCCTTAATCATTGCCGTGGAAATTCTGAGCAGTACCATCAGAATTCTGGGGAATGAAGGCGATAAT